>JACATO010002180.1:347500-505000 GCA_018389105.1 Nautilus pompilius | reverse complement strand
AGTCCAGCACTTTCACTTTTCATCTTTGGAGTCAATCAGTGGGCAATTTTTGGCTTTCATCTGCCTGTCCAAGTTATAAAACATGACATGGATACTGAATATGGGACATCTTTGTTAGGTTTATTTTATAATAATAATATAGAAAAATACTACATGACATATTTCTGCTAGGGACTATACATTTAGTAATTAGGACATTTTTACCCTCAGTCATCTTGTTGAGCATTTGGTCTGAATGTGCAACATCATTCAGGTAAGGAGAGGCTTTGCATTGTATGGCTTTGGAAAAACTAATTGTCCAGCATAATACACTTTCTATAGTGACAGGGCTTCTACTTGTCCCTTGATCGGCAGTGAAAAGAAATCATAGAGCTAGGGTTAAATCAGTGCTATAGTGAGCTGGTACAAGAGAAATAGACATTCAAAGAATTTGTGTGTAATGTTCACTAACAGGGGTGACAATAATGGCAATCAATGGATTTAGATCTGCAGCAAGGGGCTGTGTTCAGCAAGAACAAACAAGATATGGCTACAAAAAATTACACACCACTTGCTCTTGGCATTGCAGTCAGCTTGTTACACCTGTCATAGCCCTGATTTATGAGTTTTCTTTTCAAGTATTTCTTAACAACAATTCTATCTCTATTCATTAGCCTAGATATTTTTAATGTAAAATTTTGAATTATTGTTACAATACAAAACTTTTCTTTTTGTTATTTCTTTGAATTGATAATAGTGAAAGTAAGAATTTTGTGATTTATAAATTAATCCTTTCTCTCTTTTCCATCTCCATCTCCATGTCCTTCTCTTTCTTCCATCTCTCTCTCTCTCTCACACACATGCACACGCACACACACACACAAATTTAATTTTTGGATGAAGTTCTAAAAATATATAACACAAATTAAATCCATTTCACAGGTGAAGTAATACATTTTAGAATCCATGTTCTTTCTGAACCTGTTTATTACTACTGTAGCTCATATCTTTATAATGGAATCAGAAGAAAACAACACAAATGTCTGTATACTGCCTCTTGTTGTTTCAAGTCTGGGAATCCAATATTTTAATTTTTATTTTTCAAAAAAAAAAATTATTATAAATTTGAAAAGGAGCATAAAAGGTCTTGTCTTATCACTTGAAATATGTCTGTGGATCTACTGCTTTCTCCTGCACTTGGTACTTTTAGGCAGCATTTGGAATCTTGTTTATTTTATATACTGTATTTGGAACATCTTGAGTTAAAAGAAAATAATACTTGCATCAAGCCTAATACTAAAAAAGGAAGAAGTATATAAGCTGTTTCTCTCATTACCCAGCATGGAAAAGCAACCTAAGCAAATACTACATAATTAAAACAATAAAAAATATATACTGATGTTCTAGACAAAATGTATATTTAAGATACCTGTCAATTTATCCTTCATCATGTTAATCATTTAAACTAAACAACAATGGCCTTTGAAGTTTTGGTTTTCTCTGCTATTAGTATTTGTCAGAAGTAATCAGAAACTTGGCTGTCTCCCTTGGCATTCATCGTTTCTGTTAAATGTTTCTCATTGTGAAAATAGCGCACAGACATTTTAAGATCTGTCACATTCTATCCTGAAAAGTCGTCATTGTGACTGGAGGAGGAAGATGGGTGCTTTTATTGACTCATGACCAGGATTTATGTGATTAACGACAGATATTTCTGTTGTTAGAAAAGATAATGGCACCAGTGTCTCTGACATGTACACCTTGTGGTAATGGACCTGACTAGTAAATAAAACTCTCCACTTTTTCTTCCTCCTAACAAACCATGTGTAGATGTGTGGATTTTCACTCAAATCTGTGAAAAGATGATGCCTGTGTGTTTAGAGGCGTCAAATGGATTTTCTGTTTACCTTTGCTGATAGCACTGTACCTATGCAAGATGATTTGTGGGTGACTGAGAAATATACTTTCTAAAATTTCACAGTGACCCTATCAGCTGATGATGTGTTGGTGTAATGTCAACCTGTTTACTCTCCTCTCCAGTGAGGTGAGGAGAAAAGGTGGATATCAGGATGGGTAGCTGAAAGATTTTGTTATGAAAACAGAATTCTTTTTTTCTTTTGTTCTTTCCTTTACTTTGTGGAAGCAGAAACTCGAAGGATGACTTAAACAAATGACGGTCGGTTATACAAATCAGATATGGGGAGATTTCCAAATGCAGTCCAATCTTGTCTGGTGTTTTCTTCAATGGTGATTTGAAAAAAGAAAATATTAGTTTATTAATGATTTAAAATAATTATAGTTACTAGAACTGATTATTAAGATAAAACATTGACAGAGATGTTTGAAGTTGTAATATTTCTAAAATAATTTTGTTTACAGTTGTATGCTTTTAAAGTCCAAAAAACAACGAAATTCTGAAAAAGCATTGAGTAGGTAATTAAAATAAAACAAAAGATAAATTATTAATTATATTTTTTTTTGCATTTCAGCAATAAAATATAAATTGCTAACAGAGTTAAAATGACTTTTCTATTTTCCAATTTAAATCCTGCTCCTGTAAGACATTTGTAATAACCCTATAAAAATACAAGTTTTAATCTTGCAGTTTATTTATTGACAAAGAGGTAAGCCTACAGATTTATGTATAAATAACCTACAATATCTGTAGCCATGAGACTTCATAATCTTGTGGTAATCCTTACTAATCTGCTTTCTCTGCTGCATTTGCTATAAAATGGGATCTCTAGATGAGCTGGTTGCACCGGTCTAGTAAGAGTCCAAGAGAACTTTTATATTGCTAACATGGCTGGTGCCCCTCTCCTCGTTTTCTTTTCAAAGGAAATACCCGCCACAAGAAGCAAAATGTGAGTAATCAACTGATCCTGGTGCTTTGTAGTGAGTTTGGTTTGTGGCTTCTGAGCCTTTACCTGCAATTTTCAGATGGTGACCGGGGTATAAGTTCGTGATTTCTTAAATTTCTATACTCGTCATATTTCCAAGTATTTGATTTAACGGGGAAAGTTGCCATTTCACTTTTTAGAAAAGGCTGGGAAAAAAGGTAGTTAGTTTCATAATACTTAATATGAACTCTGACCCTTCATGCTACATACATATATACATATACATATAGTATCTACATTGTTAAACTGTTGTGTTTTTTTAACATATAACAGATTTAATATCATACAGTTACTTATATGTGAGACTGACTGCTAGAAAATTCACACTTTTGTTGTTTTGTTTTTTTTTTTCAAATTTGTCATATCACCTTTTTTAATGGAAATATCTACCTTTATGCTTGATGAAAAATAGTTTAGATTTTTGTCTGTAGACCAAATAAATCTGAATTGATTATGTGTGTGGTGGGATCTAAAGTTTTTATGCTGGTTTATTTTGTTTTTAAGTAAGAAATTTATAGTGGCATTTTATTTCTAAAGAAAAGGAAAGAAAGATTAGATGTGATAGGGTAGCCATATTGGTTCTGAGTCCGTTAAGCCTTTCAGGGAGGTATTGAAAATAGGGCTTGGAAGTCCCAGATTGTTTCTTATTGGTGGCTTTATTTGGAAAACAGTTGAAAAAAATGTAATGCAAAATTTGCTCATTAGTTGTCAAGGCTCTGCTGCATGTACTGGAGAATTGGGAAGCAACTTTTCCAAGTAAAACTTGCTGACATTTAGAGCAGTTTTTGCTTCAGAAGCAAGCGTAGATGCCACATGAAGCAATAATAAGAAGAAAAAGAAGAAAGATGCCCTGTTTGGAGTATTCATTTATCTTCTCATTTGCAAGAACTGGGTGGGGGGTTACTGAAGCTAATGGATGTTGATTGAATAATTGCATTATTTGGGGGCAGCCTTTGAAATGACAAAGTTGGTGTGATGTACCAAATTGATTCTGAGAAAACCATACACCTGTCACAGACATTCCGTGAATGTTACAAATCATACCAAACAATCAGTCTCCTTTGCACTGGTTTATTTAAATGTCTTGTGGGATGCTTGGTACCGAATCTTAAAAAGCTTCTTTACCATGGCTGTTTCAGAAGTGTCAAGGAAATAATCTAAGGAGACTTTCAGAGATAGCTTTTAAGTCTGAAAGGATTGTTTATTAATAAAATCTCCTGTTTATCGAATGTGGCGTGGAGCTTGTTGTGATCAGCTTTCATGTGGTGCTATGAAGATAACTTTCAAAAACCAGCTGGAATTACTTAGCAATTTTATGAGATATTGATGTGGTTTCCTCCTCCTAACCTCTTTTAGCAAATGAGTATTTGTTGTTGTTCGTTTTTTTTTTTTTTTTTTAATTCATTGGTGACATTGAGGCAATGAGTTGTAATTAGATAAAAATTCCTCTCTGCTGGCTGTTGTTTTCTTCCCTCTTCTGTATCCGGTCATCAGCTGTTTCTTTTGTTTCTCTGGTCTCTTCTAATAGAGAAGGGGTTTCATGGGTTTTCTCCACAGAAGTTTGTGGTTAGCCAGCTTACATCGGTTTTTGTGTGTGTGTGTGTAAATTCACGCATGCTTTGAGTTACAGTAAAATTGAAAGCAAATTATTTGGTTTGAATTCTGATCTAATAGAAGCTTTGTTCATTACATATTAAAGCGAGAGGAACTATTACACGATAATAATTTACTGTTGAGCATCTTACCTTTATTTTACAAGTTGTCTTCGTGATAAAAAAAGCTCAGGGTCTTTTTTCTTTTAAAAAAAAGACTTCTCACCATCAGTAGCTTTAGTCTGCTGATCTGTGCCGTATCTTGTTTAAGCGCAGGTATCAGAAATTATGCGTGAACCTTGTTAGATGGAAACTTTCCCCGTGGACTGGCATAAAGGTTTATAATGTAGACGTTCCATTTAAATTCCTTCCACTCTGGAACAAGTACCATTGGGTTCCAAATTACCTGAGACTGACAGAAGCTAAGCAGGCAGTAGGACCTCTGGAGAGGCGGCACAGCTGGCTCCATAAATACTCCATCCCACTGAAGGCCAGCGGTGTAACAGGTTAAATAATCTCCTGCCTAAACACTGTTTTTTTTTAATTCTACCCATTTGTTTTCTTGCTTGTGACTTCCAGAAAATTCCTGTACATCGGTTTTGAAAGTTGTTAATTGTCATTTGCAACGATCTTGTGTAAGGTTTCTTTGAAGTTAATGTTTAAAGTGAAAAAAAAAATGGGGGGGGGATTGTTTTAAAATATTTATTACTGTAATCCTAATGGTGGGTATGAGACCATCTGTCTGTATTTCATCTTCATTGACTTGGTAAAGATCAAAAAGGCATTTTTACGTGATATCCTACGTGATATCAAATATGAAAGAGTATGTAAGTGTCATGCTGAAATATCACCAAAAACAATGATGACCGGAGAATTATGAATAAGAATGGAGAATTATTGGGGACATTATTGCTGTCTATGCAAAGGGAATGGTTTATCCGAATCTGTCTAACAGCCCCCCCCCCATCTGTCATTCGTTAGAACTGATTTAAAATAACAAACAAACATTTCTTTGTTATCATCAGTGAGCTTTGTTCTAGGGGACAGGATAAGGATTCAGAACCCTTATAGTTTTATAAATTAAGGTGGTAGAGGGGTTTCATTGAATTCATCACTTCCAGCAAAGTTGTGGTTTTGTAACAGTTGCCATCACTTTAAAGTCCCCTCCATAGGAATCTGGTTATTGTTTGGCTAACACACATTATTTATTTATTTAAATTTTATTGAGAATTCTGAGTAATCAGGTATGTGCTGGATCTACTACTAATATGGTTTTGTTCTGCTGACCAATAATTTTACTTAGCTTTGTCTTATGGCAATCCTCTCTGCAGTTATTGAGACTATCTACTGTAAGGTATACATACATCAGGACAGTTTACCTGCTGTACCAGAGAGAGATGGGAAGAGTTAACGGAAGAGACATTCCCATTAAAAAAAAAATGGATTTTATTTCTTTATTTGTTGTCTTCTCTCAGTCTTTCTCTTTTACTCTCACCTTTTTGTTGGGCCTTGGTATTGGTATATGTTAGGAAAGCAGTGGTGCTGGCACCTCATCAAACCCTCCCCTGCAGGAACCCACACATGTCACATGAGTCACTGAACTGAGTTCTACCAAAGGTACCGCGTTATATTTGCATGTTCATATTACATGTGCAATAATTAATGTGAGAAAACTGCAGATAGACAAGCGATGCTATTGGTGTGACTTCTGCAGTCCTTGAAAATCATCTCAAATGCTGATTAAAAGTTTGTAGCCATCTAATAATGTATTGTTGTTTATCTATGATCTGTTCCCTGGATGTGGGCAGATGCACTCAAATATATCATGAAAGAAACATTTTACAAACTGGCTGTTGGCATTAAAGCTTTTGAAATTCTGAATTCATCCATGATAAAAAAAAAAGGAACAAGTGAAAAACAGAAATTAATGAGATACATCTTTTGTTCTTGCCACTAGTGCATGTGCCAAATTTGTCAAATGTATTGGTCCTCCTGGTATTTAGTGTTACAAAGTCTGCCTGATATTATGATACTGTCAGCCAACGAAATTAGCATTCTTTTAATGAAAGTCTAAGGAAAATAGGTGATAAATGTTCATACAAGATGGTACGGTATGCTTTAATTTTGCCAGTAAGAGAACATTTATAGCAGTAAATGTTGTCATGAACGATGATGCAATACACTTAAACTTAAATGGGTCTTTTGAAAATTTTTCCGTGCATGAACTTGCTCACAGGTAAGGGAAGGCTAAGGCTACTTTTATCACAAGGCCTCTCAGCAATTCCGTGGATGTTTTCATTCTCGCCAAAAATCAGCTTTTTGTTGTGGTTTATCCATTTTTTTTTAAAAAAAGTATACAAATCAAAGGAAGGAATAAAAAAACTCAGCCCGACGGATTTTACAGATGTTCAGGATGTTTCATCTTCAGTAATAACTCAGCGAAGCCGATCCATTATCTGATTCCTGCAGAATCTAAGATTGGTGTTTAAACCTGTTATGTTACCTAGAGGAATCCAATTGAAATTTGACCAGAATAGCATCCCTTTGTGCAGCTGGTTAAATTGTTTGCCTACTGCTGAAAATGTTAGTTAACCCTCTTTATACCCGTATTACTCAGTACAAATTGAGCTCTGGGGGGGGGGGGGTTTAACGTCCAGTATTTTCCTCACTAATATAACCGTTTGTAACCACAGATCTCTCTACCACTCCAACACCACACACTTTGCGTTTGTGAGCGTGCTGGAAAAATGCTCAACCACTCCAACACGCGCCAACTATTGCTTCTAGGTCGGGACTATGTATAAGTAATGGGAATGATAACCAGTGTGCCATAAGGAGGGTTAAAGATAATAAAAATGGAAAGGGAAAAAATACAACTATTACCATGTTTTGCAATCAACTATCATTTTTTACCAAGTTGCCATTTTTTTTTTTTTTTTGGTTATATCCTCGATAAATTTTTGTTAGCTCTAATATCAGGCAACTTCCATCTGAATTGCACCATGGAATCACTTTAACCTTTTGGCTGGTAAGCACTTTTCTGCATTTGATAAACTTTTAAGAATTATCTTCTTTTAGGTTTTTATTTCTGTTTTTGTCCTAAATTGGTGAATGGGATAACGATGGCACCAACCCATTAATTATCATGAATATTCTATTCAGATGCAACAGTTGAAAGATTTTCTAACCTATAAAACTTAGTTATAAAAATTTAAGTATCAAAAGATATTTTATAAACTTTCTTTTAAAAAATGAAATGGGAAATAAAGGAATAAACTTAGAAAGCCACATTTGAATCAGTCTAGATGCTTCATTAAAAGTGAAAGTAAACAATGACATCTGTGGCTAGAACAAAACAAAATACATCAATATTTGTCGTCAGAAGCCTTTTATCATGAAGACAACTTGTAAAATAAAGGTAAGATGCTCAACAGTAAATTATTATCATGTAATAGTTCCTCTCACTTTAATATGTAATGAACAAAGCTCCTATTAGATTAGAATTCAAACCAAATAATTTACTTTCAATTTTCCTGTAACTCAAAGGCATAAGAGTTTCGAGATGGTTTTTAATAAATGCTGACCTTTTTCAGCAGAATAATGTTCTTACTCTCTATTCGCATTTTTGATTATTTTATTAACCCTGAGTGGCCACGAGCAAGTTTGTTGCAATACTTTAGCTGGTTCCAGTGTTCAGTTTGCATTGTCTTCCTGAGGAGCAACATAACAACATCTGAGAAATGTATTATGCTGGGACATGGCCCTTTTTATCAGATAATTTTCAGGAATGAAACTGTTCAGGTGGTCTACTATTGAAAGCCCATCACAAGAGGGGATATCATAATCTGATACAGATGGGTAATTTCATCTGGGTGTGCTTTATTTCAGCTGATCCCAAGCCCAGAATCCTTAAATGGCGAATGCAGAGCTCCCATGATTGTGGCTACTAAGTCAATTCACGTGCTTCTCTTGAAGCTTCACTAATGATTAAATAAATGTATAATGTATGATGATTAAGCTGACCGATTACCATTAGCCTGGCTTAATCATCTTTAATCAACTTTACAGTAAATTGCATCAAGAGTTTTGACAGAGAAGCTAAAATCTCTTGTAATGGATAAAAATTTGAAAACTTACTATTTCCCTTTAATATAACTGTTCATACTTTAAAAAAGAAAGAAATCAGTTAATACAAAGACTTGGTCAGGACTGAATTTTTAACTATTAATACCTTACCTAATAATAGTGATTTTTTTTTAACTGCATTTAATTTATTTAGATAAATGCTTCTGTCTTCTAAAAAATACATGAAACTTTCTTGTCCAAAATATTAAAAATGACTTTGAAATACAATAACATTAACTTTTCACTTGATAAACTTTAGTGTTGAGTTCGTTTTTGATATTTCACGTTGTGATCCCGCTTCATGCATGCTTTCCTAGTCTGGCCATGTTATTCTGCCAGCTTTATCCACTAAATTATTACTGTAAATTGCAATAGAGGTGACTTCTGATGGACCAGAGGGCATTTTAGAGACATTAATAAAGCTGGAGACTGAAACAACTTGACATTAAGTGACAGAGAAGCTTAGCATAAGCTAGGGAATCTTTTCTGCAGCCCAGACTCTTCATCAGATTTTTGGTGGTGCCGATAAATAAATATGGTGAAAGACCAGTCCAAGTAAACAATGCATTGCCAAGAATGACTCTTTGGTTTTTATGCAGTATTAATGTATAAACAGGCTAATGGTATACATACAATCAAGAGAAACCTGTATCTGCATGCCACTAACCAAGGACCACTACAGGACATAGTTGAACTGAATGTACAAGATTTAGGGTCAATCATGAGCGATGAAATATGCTCAGATTTTGTCTAGCCTAAAGCCAAAATGTTACTGAAGGTGACTGCTATAGAAGTTGGTTCATTAATAGTGTGTAGAGGAATTAGCAGAGGATGGAAAAATTCACCTCCATGTTTTTCAGAATGGTCCCATGACAGGCTTAACTTATAGGAATGAGATCCTGTAAGTTTACATGAGGACATATGCTCATGGATGATAACCATCCAGATTATGCCAGGGTAGTTGATTACTACTTGAAGCATGAAAAAAAACATCCATTCAGGCCAGCTCATTCTCCAGATCATAATTTAATCAAAGACATTTGGAACATACTTCAGGCTAATATTACAAGACTTCCTGTGCTACTATAAACATATCAGGTACTTGGTGACGCCTGGTCCAGATTACAATTTAACGACTCATTACAAGTATGAGGTAAAAGCTTATACAAGATATTGATAAAATTTCTAAATGGAAATTTACCGTTTTGGAATAAAATGTCAGGCTTATCTCTCTTTATCTCAATAGTAAATGTCTTCGTTTATGACAACCACTTTTATTGACCAAATGTACAGCATTATTTAATGGTATCTTTGACACATGCCAACATTAATGTCTCCTTATGACATCAACATTATATTCCTTGATCCTTAGCAACTTTTGAGTAGTACACTATTCAGAATGTCTTACTTTTTTGTCTTTACAAGGGATGCTATTTTATTGTATTAAAAGATGTAGGAAAGTCCTTAAGAAAAATTACCAATGCTTCCACCATTATATTTTATTACTTTCTCCCTCTATTTATATATATAGTGTAGTGTTTTTGTCTATGCATTTTTCTTTTGAAAAACTTTTCAAATGCTCAGATATTTATCCTTCTAGCATTTGAAAGTAAAATTTATTTTCCAAACTTTTTCCAACACCTTAATGGAAGATGCTATGGTAGCTCCTGCTTGGTACTTCATCAGTGTGTACAGTAAGCAGTTTCATAGCTTTTACCCAAACACTACATACAATTACTGGACAAGGAACACTGTGGCTTATTGCTGCAGGCATTTGATAGCTGGGAAAACATCCTGCTCTCACCATGACAGATGCTCTAACTTAAGATGTGTCAATTTTATCGGGCATTGACATTTGGGAGAGAGAGTTCTTTCCCTCTTTTTAGTCATTTTCTGCTACTGTACACTTGCAGTAATTTTTGTTTGAAATTTGGCTGATAAAACTGACCTGTTGACCTTGGATAACAGTTAAGCTAACCTGGCATGGAGGAGAGGTGGTGCGCTGACAGAACCTGCAGCCATAAAAGCTACCTAAAGAATACTAATGCCAGGTTGTGGAAAGTAGGCATGGGTGGTGGGGCCAAAATCCTGCTGGAAGTAATCTTGGTGTTATGAGAAGAAAGGAAGGAGGAAAATGCATCCTACTAAGCTGGTAGAAAGATCCTAAGATGAACCATGCTGCTGGACAGATACACAGGGTAGACTAGATGGAGGCATTGGCAGAAGTGAGCCATGGTCCACTAAAACGGATCTTTCTCAGTTCAAACAGTCCAGGATTTATGTCTTTAAAATAAAAGCAGTCAGGGTTGTTTTATGTTAGATGTCCATTTGTGATGTCTGGTTTGTATTATAAAGTTTTGAGTTCATTGCTTGAAAGGTTTAAAGATGAATATTCCTCCTTCGTTACTAAGAGAAATGCCAAACACTTCCTGTACACGCACATTAAATTAAATGGAGACAAAGGAGTCTGCTGAGGTGCTGGTAAACACACCTTTTGTTTCTTATTTTTCAGGCAGCAGTAAGAGACTGCATCCAAATTATTGTGTCCACTTCCTTTGTTTATTTGATGGTTAGCCTCCTCAGACCAGCATCTTGGACTTGGAGGCATGCTGCGCCTGTTTCTATTGAAATGTCATGCTTGATTTAACCCCCAGACTGGGCTATTCTAGCTGAGAGGGAGGGGAATGTATTCAGTGACAGGCCGTTTGATTCAGAAGAAGCTGATTGTTGTTTTCAATGTTTGCTACCTGTGAGCTGACTCATTGATGATGACTAATCTGTTGGATGTTCAAAGGAACGCTATTTTCTGTCGATGAAACAACTGACATTAATTAGAAATTTAAAGAATTTAATTATTGCAGCCTGTGGTGAATCTCTTGGGTATTGGTGTTGAGCTCTGGGTATATGACATTGAATAATTGCTATGACTTCAGGCATCCACTGATGAACTGAGAAATACATTTTTTTTTCTTAACCTAACATAAAAGGAGATTTGTATTAAATTTTAACTCTTTCCATTGCTGCAATATATTTAGGTAGCCATCCATAACTAACTTGTTATAAACAGTGTGAACACAGAAGACAGACGCGTGAGGTGGGGAGGATAATGTTGAACTAATTAAGTAAAGAAAACTAAGACAATGCCTCACTTTTTTAAAGTGGGAGGAGGTTTAAAAAATTGTGAAAATTTTTCAGAAACAGATCACCCAAATTCTCTCATTTTTCGTTAATCTGTGGCCAATTTTGTGAATGTTACTATAGGAATTTGCATGTGGAGGTCACACCTGGGTTTGAAGAAAGCCAAATGAAAACCTTCAACCTCAATGTCTTCAGGTAATGGTCATGGAGGCCAGAGTTTCAAGATATGGGCTGCAGTCTGGCTTGATGGATAGACAGAATTGGCATTTGTTAAACGACACCTCAATTTTGATGTATACATTACTATTTTAACAACACATCTACCATTAAAGTCCATATTCTTCAGGAGGAAGGCACTACATGCTACACCTTACATGTGACCACAGTCTAAGAGTGGAATTAAGGCATTTAGCCAAAGCCCTGATATGAATCTGATCCAGCAATTGTGAGTGCAATTGGATTGCTAATATGTTGGGATTAAAGGAACCTCTCTGGCTTCCTCTGACATCTAAGTGTTGACTTATTGCCAAACAGGCTAAAGATCCTTAGCACTGCCAAAAAATGGGTAGCTTGAACAAGTACTAACAGAGAAAATTTCCCTTGATTTCAAATAAAGATAAGCAATATTCTGCAGCAAGCTAACAACTTTTTTATGCCTGTTATTATATCAGGAAACTGCATGCATAGATATTTAAAGAATATGCATATTGTAATTGTGTGCCTCCTTTTGTTCTGTTTACTTTGTTCATTTATCTTGCCCCATGTCTTTATAGGACATACAGCCCTGGAAGATGAACATTTTGTATCACCTTATAAACTGTTTTAAAACTTTCAGATCATGCTCATGTGGCTTGATGTTGCACCCATGACTGCTGCTAAATGTCTGTTTTCCAATACTTCTGGTTGAATCACGCTGCTGTCATGATTTACAGTCTTGGAATCGTGTAATTTTTATGTCAGATTTCAAATTGGATCATTCTTCACTTTTGGTAATTTTTTTGCCATTAAGTCTGTGGAAAACTACCAAGTAGTACATGCTTCAGTACGTTAACATAATACTATTACGCTAATTTAACAGGCTTATTTAGACTTTAATCAAACAAAATTATAAAATTCCGGGGTGATGCAAAACATTTGGCCACAGTTGCCTGCACATCTGAAAAATAAATCCAAGAGAGAGAGCTGGGTAAGTTTTCAGGCACCTAGCAGAATGAGCGGTCAGTTGTTACCTTGTTGGTAGTGGCACACTCTCTCACACATCACGTCATTGGTTGATTAATGGAAGCAGATCATACCTTTTGTTCTTTACCGGATCTGCTTGCTAAGTTGGTAATACCTCGCATCCGCGGATCATTGTTATTTTTGAAACTTTGAGCCGCAAAATAATACAGAAAGGTTGTATTGCCAGAGGCAAGCCATCTTGCTAGAGAAATGAATGCTAAGCTGTTTGGCCTTGTTAGGATTAGTGTATTTTTATTCCACTCTGACATCTGCTGCTAAAATGGGAGAGAGAGGATGCTGGGTAATGGAAATCTGTTTCCAGTTACTTTCTTTTTTTTTTCCTCTCACTGAACAGAAACGTTAAAATTTTTTTTTTTTTTAAATAAGGTATATTTGAAACTTAGTATCAGTAAACCTTTGTTCTACATCGTTTACCAAATTCTGGTCTCATTTATCTTGTGTTTTAGTTGGAGATAACTGTCATTTTTTTTAAAAAAGTTATGTGTACTTAAAAATTGCCATGTCATCACCAGAGAAAGTGTATCCTATACACGCAACTCTGCGAATTAATATTAAAGTGGGAACATGGATTAATATTTTTTTATTCTTAAATTAAAGGTATGCTTTTTTTTTTTAATTCTAAAACATTTTGAAACTATGGGGAAAACATCAAGCCATTATCACATTGGTGACTAGTTTTAGGGAAAGAATGCCGGGGAGGGAGGGACTCGGGGACTGAAGCTTAACTGTCATTCACTGTACGGCATCAGTTGCTGGTCTTACCTGAAAGGAAGTCATAGAAAAGAAACTACTGGATTACCGTTTCTTCTTGTTGCTTTAAAGTCTTAACGCTAATGGAACGGATCACCATCTTCCTCCCACTAAAAGCTGTTTAATTTTTGCCTTACCTGTCTGCCTGGTACTTTTATCTCTGGACAGTTTTACCATTTGGGGTAATATCCTGAAATGCACACACAATTTAAGCATAAAAGCGGTGAACGTGTGTGAATTTTTATCTAAATTACCAGTAATATTTTTGTCAGGTAGATTGAGGAAGATGCTAATTAAGTACGCAGATTTGCTGCTCCCTCTTCCCCTGCCCTTACCACACTTAGTTTGACCAAGAACAATGGGTGTTTTGTAAAACCACACGTCTTTAATTAATTTGATATGCAGCCTTTTGTTTTTTGTTTTTTTTTTTAATTTTCTCAAATAATAAAATACTTAAGAATTTTTCATTCAGTAAAACTGAAAATTAATAATATATTATTAAAGATTGTCAGCAAGATCTGGTGGGTCAGCATAAGCTAAAGAGAGGTCACCATGGTAATGGCTGGGCCATCTCACTGATGCTGTATAGGGTTTCTTTCCTCATCAGTTTTCTGTGCCAGCTGTTCTCTGTGGGGTTTCCTCTCTCACTACCAATCAGCAGAGTTCTGGCAGATTCCTTTTTTTTTGTTTTTGTTTTTACTCATGATTTTACTTTTGTAAAATCCTTGAATTCACCTTTAACCTCAAAAAAGTCCCTTGAACTGCTTATCTTTATGTCATTCCCCAAAATAAAATCGTAAAACCCATTTGTTAAAACGATAAAATGAAATACAATAGTTACACTGTAATTTAACATCCATCCCATGGTGCACTCAGCCTCGCTTCCATCACAGATAATTATCTCCACCTGCAACCTTCAGAGGCAAAGTTTATTTTTGTCCACTTTGCAGTCATGTGACATTTTTTCTATGCTAACAAAGCTTTCAAAACAAACATATTTTGTTGCATCATCCCATGGTGCACTCAGCCTGCTGTAGACCAGGACCTAGGCCAGGAACACTAGCCTGGCAGGGAAAAGTGGGCATAACACCAGAAATCATGACCAGTGCCTGGCACTCCCTGACTTCTACTGACCTAACCAACCTATCTATCCCTACTTGAATTCTTCATTTTTAAATGTGAGAGGAGGAACAACAAACACAGTACCAACAATATAGCAGGCCAGCTTAAGAAAATTAGATTTGTCTTCAGTCAGGAGCGGCTAAGCACCTGAGTTTTACTGAATCTGAGCAATTAAAAGAGGCTGTTATAAGGTTACCTGTTCGATGTGCAACAAACTGACTGATCTAAGCCAAATAGAGGGATCTGCTATAAAATCTCACACAGCAGGCAGCAATTAAACATCCTTGTAGTTATTTGGTATTACAGGTGACTGCATGTTTTGAAAAAAAAAGGGGCTACATAAAATTTATAATTTTTCCACCAACAATAACCAATGGAAGTCCGAGCATTCCATTGTCCTCAACAAATGAAGCTCACGATGTGGTTTAGTTACAAATTTTGTTTGCAGTGATGAAAGCAGAAATAGTTAATTCTGCATAGACAGAACATTCTAACAGTCTCTAAATATCCAGAGTTTGTTGGGGTTTTTTTGGATAACATAAACAGATTCCATTTGTGAATGTGCAATGCAAAAATGATGTGTCTTAAATTATTAATTAATTTAGAAAAAAGAGAACTTTAATAACCAACCATGCATTTGTAAAAGCAAATATTTATGTAATTTATTTTACTGACTTTTCACCCTTTTTGGTTTTTGTCAGTTTGGATGCCCCATTCACTACTTTTCAGATCTGTATTACCCAGTGCAGGTACGGTTGGTGGGAGGCTATGATATGCAGTACCTTCCTCGTTAACATAATCTTTTGTAACAAGAATTTTGTATGGATACAGCCCAAACTGATTTGTATGCTGTTAACTGAATATAATAGCTAACTTAGCATACTAACTAGAGCTTGTAGGCTTGGGTGCAGATGCATTCTGGGTGGTATAAATAGAGTTATAGCCTGGCATGCGAAAAATCCAGCCATTGATATTATGCCTAACTGAAAGATTTTGGTAACTCAAGACAAATATTAGTTAGTAGCCATTATTATTACTTATATGTTACTTATTAAACTTAAGGTCTCTTTCTTTAGAAACGTTATACTAACTTTATTGTATTAATTGGGAGATTTTTAGGTTTTTTTAAGGTATCTCTTGTCATTGTGTATGCATATAATTATGCAGAGGTTAAGGGAAGTACCTGACCCTGTTGTATCCTTCCAAAAAAAGGGTCTTAATAAACTTCATTTCAAATGGAAATCAGCCAAAGGTTCACTCCCCTCTCTTCCTCCCCCCTCTCTCTCTCTGCATCTCAACATAATAATCTGGTTTATATGCAAGAGATCAGATATGTACCAAAAGGAGAAAACAAGTTGCTGTTTTTTTTTCTTGTTCTTTTTTAGCACCTTCCACTGATTATTTGAAGATTTTGTGGTGCATTTAACTACTTCAGGAAGGAAACACATCAGATATGCCACAGCTGGATAATTTGGGCAGAAGAGCTGACAGGTTTATGGGGATCCCTCTCTGGTCTTTTGACTTTCTTGCCAGCATATTCTTCTCATGGGATTACTTTAGCCATTTCATTCAGCATTAGCGTGCACAGCATTTCTGTGAAATCATCACTATCATTGCTCACACAACTTTAAAATATAAACTTTAATTTTGTGTAATTTAAACGTTTTAAGGCTGCAGTAAGTGAGGCTACCTCCTCCTCGCCGTTCCTTATTTAGTGGTTAACGTCCTGATTTAATTTTGCACCCATATTTTGAAACATGCACAGCAATGAACAAAATATGTAAAATACTAAGTTGGATATATCAAGCAACGCACCAGTAAAAGAAAATTTTACCAAAAGCTTTAAAAAAATGAAGACTACTGTTCAGAATAAGTTAGATTTATATATTTTTTTTTCTTTTTTTTCATATGCAAAGATTTTTTTTTTTTTGCCTGCTGAGGTATCTACACTATCTTTAAATAATGCAAAACCTGCATCTTCATTATGCTACGGCACTAATCTGGCATCTGAACTGAAAAGTTTACGGCAGTATGTAGAAAGATACCCAAGCTCAGAGTATCACAGGACTCTCTCAACAAAGACTTCATATGTTGTGTAACTGAAATCATTTCCTCATTGCAATAACTTGTTTATGTCATTAAATTTCAAAGAAATTTCAGCCAACACATTATGGGCAATGCCACAACTCTCCTGTCAAAGGAGGCTGCAAACAAGTTTGTGCATGTCATGGCTGCATCCTCTTTTTTACCTCTACTTTCACTCTTCAGAAAAGATGAGTCACGTGGCCGGAATATTGATGTGGAAATGTTCACTTATCTCCCTCATAGGTGATGATGACCTGCTGCTAGAGAATTTAGTAGTCCTTATCAGCGGCAGGTCTTTGGCTTCCATTATTTGCATGCATGCTAAAGAAATGATAAACAGTTTTTAAAAAAAATGCCTAATCAATAAAAGTGTTTAAAAAAGAAAAAGGAAAACATCAAACGAGAAACCAAGCGACTAACAACTGTGAATTAGGTGTTGATTGGTGCTATGATGTATTGCCACATTTGCTGTGTACTGCATGTTGGGTTATTAGTATCTAGTATCTGAACTATATTTGTCTTCTTTTTTTTTTTGACTTTTTGTAATCCATAGATCCTCCAAGTTTGATTTTCTTTCTTCTGAAACTAATAATCTGTAATACTACTGAAAACTTCCACTGCTTACATCATGACATTGGAATGAAAACAGAAATTCTGTTGTATAGCACACTTTTCTCCCGACAACTTTCTGCGACATTTTTTTCTTTTTAACGCTCTCGGATATCAGAAGTAAATTATTGCCCATTGATATTCGTCCCATGGAAGGTGCTGGAAAATCTGCATGTTTAGGGAAGTGTGAGACGAGGATGGAAACCTAATTGTGTGTATATGGCTTTCTATTGATTTATCGTCATATTTTATCTAGGTCAAATGGGACTCTGACACTTGCTGATAGATTTAATAAGTTGTCACAGGCAGCATCTGAACTCATTGATTTCATCTGAGTTAGAAAATTCTTCTAAGGCTGTTATATCCATGGCAACATGGAACACTGTTAAATATAAATCTTTACTTAACATACACAGATTATCTTCAGAAAATTGGTAAACTGGGGATCTAATAAAAGGTGATTGGAACATGTAAGGGATTGCTTTCTAAATTCTAAATGGGAACTTAATAAATATACCTAATTTCTAACTAAATTTGTACTTGGACATGCATTGGACAGTAGAATGATGTAAAATTCTTTGAATTTGATGCTTAAAAAGAAACACAAGAGACTACTATACAGAGAAATGTACTTGCTTAATGATTTAAAATTCTCTACATTTTCAAAATTCTGACTTAAAAAAAAATAGAACTAAATCATTGAAGATAACATTAGATTTCAGAACATTTCATACTATAATTAGATTTTTTCTTCCATCTCTCTCTTAGCATAAGCTGTTATCATGTTCTCTGGAGCAGCTTGTGTTAAAATGATCCTTACAGAAGATCACAAAGTATATTAAGTGTAATGTATTTTACAAATTTAAGTGTAGTTTGTGTTCCATTTGCTTTTTCTTTCACATGGATCAAATATTTTAAGGATGTTTATTTTATCTTTTTCTTGTCAATGAGCCATTTTAAATTAATATCAACTGTAATTACTCAAGCATTTGATTAGATTTTTGGATTTCACCATATCAGATTTTGGTATAAGACCTCTGACTGATGCACTGCCCGATATGACATGCACATAGTTCTAAGACCTCTGACTGATGCACCGCCAGATATGACATGCACATAGTCTAAGACCTCTGACTGACGTACTGCCAGATATGACATGCACATAGTCTAAGACCTCTGACTGATGCACTGCCAGATATGACATGCACATAGTCTAAGACCTCTGACTGACGCACTGCCAGATATGACATGCACATAGTCTAAGACCTCTGACTGATGCACCGCCAGATATGACGTGCAGATAGTTCTGACTGATGCACTGCCAGATATGACATGCACATAGTCTAAGACCTCTGACTGACGCACTGCCAGATATGACATGCACATAGTCTAAGACCTCTGACTGATGCACCGCCAGATATGACGTGCAGATAGTTCTGACTGACGCACTGCCAGATATGACATGCACATAGTCTAAGACCTCTGACTGAGGCACCGCCAGATATGACGTGCAGATAGTTCTAAGACCTCTGACTGATGCACCGCCAGATATGACGTGCAGATAGTTCTGACTGATGCACTGCCAGATATGACATGCACATAGTCTAAGACCTCTGACTGACGCACTGCCAGATATGACGTGCAGATATAAGAAACCAATTTGGATTTGATATTTACCAGAAAGCAAACAGACAGACAAAGTATCTGGGTGCTTTGTCAGCCCAATGGAACTTTAGAAGGCTTTCTGTCTTCTCTCTAATTAAAAACTGATATCTTTTGTTATATGATTTCATTGTATCCATTGCGTGCTCCAAAAGTGGTCTAACCTTTCATTTATAACAGAAAGGAATTTGTGCTTTTTTTAAAAGATTATTGGTAAGTATTTGTTTCACATTTGTGCACTCACATTGCTGTTCATTGAAGCACAAATTTCTTTTTTTCTTTTTTAATGCTTTGGATGGTATCTGTATCTGGTCAGGAAGTGTATCAGATCTCCAGTTATCCCTGCCATAAACCAGTCTGGGTCTCCGCCACGATAGTCTCAGCAGCAGCACCACCACAAAGACTGGGAAGTTTAAAGGGCAAGTGGCTATGTCCTGAAGCTGACAGCATTATGACTCTCTCCTATTTATAATAGAGGAAACCCCTAAAACATTTTTTCCCTATTTTTCCATCCTGCTTGCCTTCTTTCTTTTGCATCTGCTTTATAAAAGGAGTGTGAAACAAAAAAATAAATCAAAGGATTGCTGAACACCAGCATCTTTGAGACCTGTGTCAACCGTTGAGCTGTCATACCTGTTACTGTTCTAAATAAATTGTACCTGTATTAGTCCATTTTGCAGGAAATTCAATGCTAAGTTCTTGGGGGGGGGGTTAATGGATATTGCTTAATAAAATTGCACACTAATGTTTGGCCCATTTATAATACAAAAACAGGTAAAATTTTTATTGCTCAAATGCTTTTGTGGTTTTATAAAAATTGCATGAAGTAACTCTGTTCTATGCACTAAAGTTACAATTATTATATACATTAATTTATTTTCTCTGCCCCTCACTCCTTTGTTCTAAAGGTTTGAGGTAAAAGGGGGCTTGGTTAGCTGACCAGTTTTACAGAACAGAGGGATTTTAAACTGACTCATTTCCCATTCTGTACTAACTTCCCGCACACCTGCCGTGGTAACCCCTTAGTCTTTGACGTTTTCTTGGACCCATCTTTGTGCTGGGAGCTTGCTCAGCAGACTCCTTGCCCCATATTACTATCTGCCAGCAACAAGTTCAGTATCTTGTGGCAGACTGCAGAAGAAGGAGGAAGAGGACAAGAGATATAGCAGGCAGTCTTCCTATTAACCATAATGACATGGTCAGCCTCGCTTTCCATCACCTCTCCCTTATGCCAACACCGACCCAGCACTATTGGCAAGGTGCACCGAGAATAAAAGAGAATTTTAATTTTTTTTTTTAAATCACTCAGCACCCTGGACGTCCTATAAATATATTAGTTTCAAGTCCAAAAACAAAAGAAAATTGTACTGTCAATGTCAAAAAGTTTGTGGTATTAATTTCAAACACAAATGTGGTGAAGTTTTAATATTAGCTCTGCATGAACTTAACCATGCAGTGAACAAAAAGGGAGGATGTTTATTACCAAATTGCAGCTGCCTTGGCCATTATAGGTGATGAGATATGATTCTTAAACTTTCTCCTAACCCAGGGCTTGAGATATGTGACGTTTCTATTGCTTCAAGTGCTCCTTACGCCTTCCTGTCTTTGGGTGTCAGCGTGTGCCCACGAAAGTCACATTACCGTCAGGTGGTTTTAGATTTGCTTAGCAATGGTCAGATTGGGTATAAAATCTGTCAGACAATGAAGGTTCCAAACAACGAGAGTAAGTTGTTTTCATGGTGACTTTCTGATGAGCAGGGATATCTAGCTAGAGTCAGGCTATGTACAGACACAGACAGACAGACAGACATGGCTGGCACAACATAGTATTATAGTCAACTTTGGTAGAGGTACAGAGAGAAAGAGATCAGTTTAGTATTAAATATTCTATCGTCCAACTGACTTGACTTAACCCCCACACTTTCTTGACACATTTGATCCAGAACAAACTGTGGCAGACTTATAGGACCCATATCTTGGCCTAACTGTAAAAACTCAACTACACTACACATCAGACATCTATTATTCCTAATACCAACACATTTCAGGATGAGGTTGGACTTGTTTATGTTGGATATTGACAGACTGGAGTCATCTTTTCTTCTCTGGTGAGAGTAAACTCCTTGTTTACATGTTTGGCAGGAACTAAATATTACACTGAGATTATTTTGAGGAAGGTAGTATTTTTATCTGAGTCCTGTGTCACATGATCACAAAAATCCAACCACTATAGATCAGACCCACTTGGTTGGGGATCTGTTGTTGTTCATTTTGCACAAAGTCACAGTAAACAACTCATAGGTGATAATGCAAGAATAGTTGTGAACAGCATTCAAGTGTGAAAATATCTAAATTCTCTCATCCTAAATCCCGTAGGACTCTGAGAGGAGCTGTAAAGGTATGTTGGAGAGAGAAACCATGTACCTTTGTTACCATTCCAGAGCTGAATCAAACATTGGACAGATGAGTAAAAATGTACTCGCACAAGATTGACAGACATCTGGCAAACATCGTGAGATGCAGATTTATTGTTGTAGTGTGAGCCAGAGGTGGCCACAGCACTATGAACTGTAGTGACTGTTTGTTGTCATTATGAAGTCACTAAACGCATCAAGAAATGTTTGGATATTGTGCACAATGATCTCCATCAAACTGTACAGTCTAATTTGAATTATGTGCGAGCAAATGTTTTATCTTCAGTTAACTTGTACGATCTCATTATCTCTGTATCATATTTTTTTTAAATCAGTATATATAGGTGTTAGAATGCCAAAAATGTAAGCAAAGAAAAAAGAAAATAGTCAGAAAGGGAATACAACTTTATCATTAAATATCAGTTGACAAAAGAATGAGTTATATTTTCACTAATTTTCTAAAATATTTTGTATAAAAGTTTAATTCTACTGGTAGATGTCTGGCATTGAGTCATTAGCTTAAATTTATCTAATTGTATCTTCACATGAAAAATCTTGCTCTTCTCTCTCGAATCCAAAAGTGTGGATTACAGATGATCATCAAAGCTTCTGCTTTAATTTCTTCTTAGTTTTTATTAATTAGTGCCATAGAAACACTGTAGCTGTATTTGTCAACTAGTAATTGCTTAATGGTAGAAACGTTGATTATTGAAAATTTGTAGTTTCTTGTCTGCATGTTTAAATTTGGTGCTGTAACTTGTGGAACCATGAATTAAAATCAGTCATGATGGCATATGTAGACAAGCTGTGGAATCTGATTGGGTAAGGACTAGGATAGCGCAGTTAAAGCAGATATGTGCACTGGACAGTTTAGTAACTGTAAATTATAAAAATGCAAAAAAAAAAGAAAATTTTAAATACCTAATAAGACAACCAAAATAGGTTGTAATATAGCCATCATTCATTTGAGAAGCAGCTTCAGGATGAGAGAGAACATCATAAATATATGGCTGCATGAAGTTAGTCCTCAGATTGTTAGCATGTGGTATTGAGTGCTTTTGTATTAGCAAAGTTATGGACAAATTTGGTACATTTATCAATTTGGGATATTTTGTAGCTAGAAAGTTGCATAAGAACTGGGAGGAATGCATGATGTTGAGAAATTCTTAGCAGTAGCATGACTTTTAATATTGGTAAAGAGGTCACTGTTCAGATGATATAAAAGGGACTCCACCTTAAGAGCCAGTGTGGAGTGCTTGTGCTGTAAGGTTGGAATGATAGAATTGATAAATACCCTAATCATTTGGCAGTGCTCCCTAAAGATCGTTGATTTTCTTTTTTCATTTTGTTCTGTTAAGTCAATACATATTTCAGTTAACAGAAACTTTTTCCTTTGGTTATAACCAAGCAAATAAAATGTAATTTCTTGGCTGTTAGCTACTTTAATGAACATCTTACAATGATAAAACTCAGCGACAGCAGATGTTGAATTCCATACGAAGTTTAGCAAGAAAAGATGCAAAGACTCATTATAGTCAGCATTTCTTATGGCTAATGGGCTCTCTGAACCACCTTTCATTAATTAACAGATGGTTTGCAGCAGGTGTACCTTTTGCACAATTTACTGATGTTGATATTGCATTGAATATGTTCATTGAGGCAGTTTAATATTTACTGCAGCTAATAAACTTTGTCTCAACTGATCCATTTGTAATGAACCTGCTGCTCAGTTCCAGATTTTCTTTATTTATATTTCAAAACTTGCTTGATGTTTTCAGTGTTTGTTGCAGTTCAGACTGAAACCAAGAATAAGGGAGTCCATTTTTTTTTCCATTTAAATCATTTCATTTTATATTTTAATTTAAATCAGTAAAATATTATTTAAAGGAAAAAAAATAGCAAACAAGAGCAATTTTGGCCAGCTATTTTAGTTGCCATAGATATTAAGTATTAAATCAATTTTCAGTCTTAGCAGCATAGTGGTCCAGTGGTTAGTTTGCTGCCCTGTAATGATTCCAACTGATGTACCTTGTACTTTTACAGTTTTGATTTAAAAAAAGGGGGGATAATTAAGATTTTTATTTAATACCTGAATATATACAACAATTCCTATCTACCATACTATTTAACACTTAATATAAAAACAGAAAAGGAACATTTACTGAGGTTTTTAAAACAGCTGTCAGCTGATGGTTTTATTGTTCGTTTTTATGCGGTATCGTTTGTAATAAAGATAGATTTTTTTTTAAAAAAATCGTTTAAACACTGATATCACAAATGCTTTATGGTGTAGAAGCTTAAGTCAGTGACTGCATGCTGGACCCTGAGTAACAGCCAGTAAACAGAGTCTGGCATTTGTAACTTAAAGCAGAAATTTTTAAGCGACTGCTTTCTTTATGTTTAAATCTCTGCTAAAGATAAAAGTGTGGATTTTTTAAAACTAGTCATGTAGATGCCTTGGTGCGCTAGGTATTTATAATTAGATACTTAAGAGCCTTCATTCTAGTTTTCTTTTTCTTTTTTTTTTTGAGGGGTTGGGAAAGAAAAACAAGATGAGCCAGTTCCTGGGTGGGTGGTGGTGGTGGTGCATTGGTCCAGCTAAGACTGCAGGCAGATGGGAGGAAAACACCTGAAGGCAGATTCCAGATACTCGCATTGTTGGGTGGGCCCAAAGATGGTGAATGATTCGGATGCAGATGAAAGTGGATGACAAACTGGTGGTGGCTGTTGTTAATAAATCCTTTAAGTTTTTGTTTAATTGCAGTCACTTTTCAGGTTCCCGTCGCCACCGCCAGTCCTGACTGGCTGCGGTGTCATATGACCAGAGCCAGACAGCTGCATGAAGGAGCGAGATGTCGAAACTCAATTTTTTTAAAGCTGTCCTCCCTCAAAAAATAAGAGTGTGTGTGTGTGAATGTGTGAGAGAGAGAGAGAGAGATGGAGAGAGAGAATAATGTCCAAACAAGATGTTTTAATGAAAGTGCAGATTTGTGTGTTTATTGGTATCAGATGTACTGTACTCTGATTTGCTCGAAAGATATACAGTCTTAGGGTTAAATATAATACATTAATGCTGGTAATTTTAAATGAATACAAGTTAATCCAATTCATTTCTTTCCAGCTAAGGAAAAAAAATATTATTTTAGTGAAATGAAAAGAGTGAGTGGGATAAGGATTATTTACTACTGCATTGACCTACAAACCAAGAAACTTGAGTATAAATCGAGTATCTGAAGTTCACTTATACACACACACACACATGTACAGTGTTGTGCAAAAGCCTTAGGAAAGCTACATTTTTATTCATAAATTCAACTGTAGAGAGAAATAAACTAATGAGACATAAAGAAATATTATTTTATGTTTACTTGCAGTTGATATCTTTGCCATTTTCATTCAGTTATTATTTTGACACAAAACAAACATTTGTGTTTCTGCAAGATCACCTAAGACTTTTGTGCAGTACTGTATATGTACTGATTGTCACAAAGATAAACTAATTTATAATAGGCTGTTTTGTTGGTTGTGAAATAATAAAATCATCTTAATAAATACAATGATAACAGTAACAAGTCAGATGCTACCAATGACAAGTATTATACTTTTTTCTCTTTATAAACTATTAAATTGGAGAAAATCTTATAGGTAAATTTGTGACATTTAACAGATAAGTAAATATTTAAAGATGATAAAATAAATTTAGATTAGTCTAAACTCAACTAGGATTTTGCTTGTATTGATATCACTTTAATTAAATACTGGATCTGTGGAAACTGGTATGCAGAAGTTTTCCTCAGATATATACAAATAATTTCTTTAAATCTTTTAAGTATCTCAAGTGATCATAATTTTGGCTGGATAACTTGAATTAGCCTATAAGTTGAGACTCACAAGTATTTCCACAAGCTCTCAAAGAAAGAAATGGTTATTTTTCATCTTGATTTTGAATTTTTACACTCTTAAAGGTAATCTGCTTCAAGTTTTGACCAGAAAGTAGAGATGTTGAAGTCAAATAAAGAAATAGCTAATATCACCCTTTAAATCTCTCACTTAGACATTGTTTTTGTTGTATGTGGGATTTTAGTAATTCACATCTTTAATAAAGTTTCAACTATATTTTAAAAAAAAATGTTCCATAAGGGAAATACATACAAAAAAAAATGCCATACTAACTATACACTGTAAATACTTATCTAAAATTTTCCCTAAATATAAGTTTAGAATTATAGATCTGGAATTACCAACAAAAAATAAGTAGTATCTCCCATGTCATTGTTTCTGCTTTAACTCACTCCATTAATGAAGGTTTTGAGATTTTCACCTGACATTGCTCACAGTGGCAGCTATATTTGTACAATAACATAATTTTTTTTTAAAAAAAAACAAGCACTAGTCTGGTGTACAAGGGTTCAAAAAAGGATAAGTGTAATCACATCAGTGGATTCATTTGAATATTTTTGATATCAGCTTTGATGTATGTAGTGGTGTTCGGTCACACAAGCAAAATCTATCAAATCAGCCTGTCTAATAACACTAACACTATGTTTTCTTTCTGTTTGTATGTGTATAATACAAAAAACAAATATAGGAAAACTTCTACCAGATCAAGCATAATTCATTTCAAAGAAGCAAACAACAGCAGCAAAACTAACATAGAACTTTATGCGAAACTTATTGATGTCTTATAGTTTAATTATTTTTTTTCAAAGCCTGAGAAATTTAAGAATAAAACATCAAAATTAATGTACCGGATTATGCTTTGAAATATTGCAAACATAATTTCTTTTCTTTCTTTTTTTTTTTCCACTGAGGAAAATTCATAATCCATCCCAGTACATTTGCTTAAATTTTGCTTGGAAAAATCTAGCTTTCCCATAATCATGTATTTCTCATAGTTCTTTGTTGTTTGTTGTCTGTTTGGCTAGTAAATAGTGTAGAGTTCCAGCAAATATCGCTGGGCTGTTTTGTTGATTGCTTTACATTTGAATGCGTTTTCAAACTGTCAATTTCTCGTCAAACCTAGAAACATAAGCAAGATGAGAAAGACGGTGAAAAGAGGCTGTTGCCTCTGTAACTGCTGCTGACTTATCTACTGGTGAACATTTCATATTTAAAAGCAAGAGAACAGCAGCATCTGAATATTGATTTTGGCATGTTGGAACTTCTTAAGAACCACGATGTGTTATAGTATTGCAAAA
This sequence comes from Nautilus pompilius, assembly GCA_018389105.1. Lineage (NCBI taxonomy): Eukaryota > Metazoa > Mollusca > Cephalopoda > Nautilida > Nautilidae > Nautilus > Nautilus pompilius. The sequence continues at coordinate 478,184 of JACATO010002180.1, read as the reverse complement.
TGATGAATAGCAGGAAGCAAAAATTAGCTTGCCTCATTGTGCGTCATAATTTTACATTAAGTGGGAACCGAATTATCAGAAGACTAATTTGAGATGACCCTGTATTCTTTGCCTACTTTATTGTTATAGATTTTTACCACCAGAACCACCTTTTTAAGTATGTTGTAAAACATCGCTGTTTTCATACAAGATGAGAAAGAGAAATTTTGTATGACTCACTTAATGCTTTTCTTCACTCTAACCCCTCATCTGAGCTTACAATCAATATATACTTAGCTGGCCAATTCTTTATTCCACAGTCACTTTGCTACCAGAAACAAACAGTTTAGTTGACTGATACTTTACTTTACTCTTTATAGAATTGCATTAACTTGTTTTCATCTGCTCCCTGTTTAAAGAAGTTCTTCAGATTCAGAAACTTTTTTCACTGTTTACGATAATGAATTAGCAGTTTAATTACCTTATTTCAAAAGATAAATAATTAGCAAATAAAACTCACTAGTTTACTTTTGTTGGCAATCTCTTGTTACATAGTTGATTGAAAACTGATCATCTTGTCCAGTGTCAGCTCAAAGTTCTATGTGCATTAGCTGTTTTCAAAGTCAGTATTGCAGTACTGTTTGTTTTTGTTTTTTTCCTATTAAAAATCAGTCAAAGAACATGACAAGCTTGCAAATAACTCTGGAATTTTATAGCATTTTCCAATTTTAACTGTTGTATGAATGGCTGTCAGTTATTAATGAATGATTGATCATCTTATGTCAAAACACTTAGCATCAACAGTGGGTGTACAATTGAGATGGCAGTATCGCCAAATTCTCAGACTTAATGGTGTAACTTAAAAACAATTGTTGTTTGGTGTTTTTCGAGCATAGGAAAACAAGAAGAAAAAAATCATCATTATAAATGTACCACAAAATGACTCCAAATTCTAATACTGTATTGCTTTCAGCTCTTTTCACTAATCCCACCATTAGAGGTAGCAGAAAAATCTCGATGATTACTAACTTATTTTTAAAAACTATCCCCTCATTTAATTCTAAATTTGAAGTATCCCTTAAACATTATGGCAAAGCCACTGTTCTTTTGTTGTTTACATTCTTCATTAGTCATGTTTCTGGTTGGTTTTGTTGAATCTAGACCTTGCAAGTCGGTACATTTGCTGGTCATCCTATAACTTCTTGTGCTTTTACCTTTCCTTTTTTTCTCTAAATTCTGACTTTCAGACAAATTCTTCCGCATCTTTCAAAACAAGCCAAAAAAAGGTGCATTCTACATGGCAAATTTGTATAGCAATATTATCGCCATCCTCTGGTATTCAGCATAACAAGACGTCAATGATAATGGTAAGAGAAAATTTAGATTTGAAAATGTGCTGCCTTTCAACAAAAACCTGATCAAATGCTGAAAGATAGAGAGAAATAAATAGTGGAACTTTCCAATGGTTTTAAAAAAAATGTAGTAAATACTGTATTTTGGTTTGACATAAATTACAGATCACCTGGGCAGTGCTGATGGATATATGTATCTGAGAAAGGCAACTTTTCAAACCAAAGGCAGGAAGCAATCATGGCCTGTATAAACAATCTTGGGAGAGAAACAGAATGCCTATAAATTTGATTTTTCAATTGGTTTGTTGAACTTATTGACAGCACCTGCTGTTAATTTACTACATTAATTCAGTCATATTGAATAAAGCAGCTGAGAGTCTTTCAGTGTCCCAAGATGTAAGATTCGTTGTCCATGTGTATGTTCTTGTCGTCTAAAAAATTTGTTCACCCAGAAGTTGTGGTCTTTGTTTCATTTACCACAGATGAGATTATTCAGATTTAGAAATGTAAAATCAAGTATAAATCTGACCAATAATTGTAAACCCTCTCAACATTGATCACATTGCTACATGCTAAAGCAATAAAAATGGTTAATCTGCATTCCCAATAAAGCAAGAAAATGAGAGTAAAACTTTCTATTCTCTAAAGACATCAGGATTCTAAAAGCACTAGCAAAAGCCATAACATCCTCAGAAGTAGCCATTATTTGATGAATGAGACAAGTTTGTATAAATGGAATCGTAGAAACCTAAGGGGATTGGTTGGTGTTTGGAAATTATTAGCCATCTAATTGCGTTATCTCTTTTTGTCTTTGCCTTCGCTTTGTTTGAAGTTAACATTATCATATAATGGATCTGAGGTTTCTGTATTCCCATTTATTACAAAGAGTGATGTCTCCCATCCCCAATTCAAAGAAGGAATATTAATTAGCTATGGCATCTTTTGGGATTTTGATTAGTGTTTGAGAGTGGCTGCTGTTTCCATGCTTTTATATAGATATTATGCATGCAGTAGATTTGCATAAAAATACTTATTGTAGTATAATCTTCCAATGGCAGACTTTATGAAGTAAACACTGAATGCCTATGATTGACACTTTCTGCTTGTAGGATTATTATATATTTAACAGTGACATCTATTGGGTATAGCATCTATATGATGTCGAAAATGGCATTACACCTTTTTTTTTTTTTTTAATAATGCACATATCTGACATTATTAGTTTTATTTTATCAAATGCCATAATAATTTTTAATAAAACAATTTTTTAAAATGTTTAATATGTATCCCATTAGAGTGGCTATTGTTATATTCTCTTAATAAATAAAGCAATGTGGGATGTATAAAATCTAAAACCTGTACTAATAATAATTTTTTAAAAAATTTCCAACAATGCAATGCTACAAGTTCACAGTCCTGAATTCCTGCCTTTTAAATTTATGAGTTAGTTGTAACATCCAGAATCTCTGTAAACCTAAGCAGACTTTTTTTAAGAAAATACAATTAAAGAATTTTCTCTCATATCTGATTTTAAACTTTTATTCATTTATTTTAAAAATTGTTTTAAAATTTTGATGAACCTTGCTTAATGCAGCAGAGATTTTGCTAAAATTATAAACCTTATAAATAAGTAATACTAATTTTACTATAGCGAGGTTTTCCTGTAGCTTTTCATTCTGGTGCTGACTGGAATGAGTGATGCTGGACCTTGGCTAGTCAGCCAAACATTTGGTGCTACAAGAACAAGCCAGCTGATGTGTAGAGTTTGGAAGAAAAGAATGGTCAGCTGTCCAGAGTAAGAGAACATTTTTTGTTGAAGACCTTTTTTTAAATGTCTGAATTTGGGGTTGTTTTAAAGAAGGGGAAAAACACTGAAGAATTCATCAGTGTCTTAAATGGTTTGTCATACTGTTGGAGATTGGTAACAGATGTCTCCTTTGTGAAGAAACTTCATGGAAACCGTGTTGACCTGGAGACTGACCAATATGATACTGTAAACATGGATGAGACATCAGTCTTATCTCAACCCAGCACTGTGTTTATTGATGGCTTGGATTTCTGCTAGTTTTGTGTATCCACAGTCACAGACAGAGGTGTCATTTGCTTTAGACCTAAGCTACGGATCCAGGCTATTAAAACCAATAAGCATGTCTTTGTACATCCTTCCTCTGCTTCACTTCCAGATTGTTTCTGGTTATTATGCTATTCAAAACAATATTTTTTTTCAATGTAGACTTATACGGGTGAACTTGTTTGAATACTCGCTTGGAAAAGACATTTCTTGATGATAATGATAATTAAAAAAAAAAGATGATGCTTTGATACGACGACATTACCGCAGACTTTTGCTAAAGTCGACAAGAAGCTGATTCTGATTGTGTTGTCACTGGGTGATTTTATTGAAAAAATTTAACTGCGTTCAACTTTAATTTTATGTTGGTAAGCCTTAACATAACACTTTGTACTTGGTATTGCTTAGTTAAAAAAAAACAACACAAAAAAGATGCTTTTTATGATTTATTATGATTCACTGTATCAACTCACCAAAGACAGGTAGTAGTAGAAAATTTAAGAACGCTAATGGATTAAACTACAGTATTAAGTCCAAGGGCCAATTTATACCGAGTCATCAAGTGAATAAGTTATGGTAAATATTATTTTCCAATCTGTCCTGATATTTTTCTCTGGTTTTCTTCTTTTATTCATCATTATTCAAAAATAGATGTTAATTGAAAATGATTTTTTCCCCTTGTTTCTGGATGTTTGTTATACACGAAGACACAACACAAAGATGTATTGGTTTGTGTGGAGGTTAGCTTGCTTAATTATAGTTTAAGTAGATGGAAATTTGGAGGATGGTTTCACCTGTTTGAGGCATCATCCAGAAGTAAAAGCTTAAAACTATAATAAATTGATTATAATTAGAGCTTCATCTATTCTTCCTTTCGAAATCTCAAGCTGCAACATTTCAGAATCATTAAGTCTTACAGAGGCACACTTATATTGCCTAAAGGCGGATACAGAACTGAAGAAAATCAAATTTTGTTTCATTTACTAAGAGATTTTCTTCTGTGGCTAATCCCAGTTTCCATCAATAAAAAAAACAAATAAGCATGAATTTCTCAAACTATATATAATTAAAGTGAAACTATTGCAGTATGTGCCTAGAGGACGGTGGTAAAATTAGCACTAAGATCTTACTTTCATTAAAGTGCAAATGCATGCAATCAAGAACAAGTTTTTTATTTATTAAGAACTTGTTTGCATAATGCAAAGATGCATAATGAGAACCATGTCATACCACTGTGCCTTCCTACTGAACACCAGACACAGTTGTTGTCTCTTTGTCTTTATTATCGTAGACAGGGTCTACGTTTAGACCTATTTCAGTCATACCCTAACCAGCTAGTTTCGCTGTCCGAATGAACCTCGATAAAGAAGCTAAAATAATTCTACACTTTTTGCAAGGAACTAATTATGTTATCCTAAATAATCATTTCTCTCTAACAGCTTAAGTACATTTTGCATCTAAAAGCTTTTGAGAAAAGCCTAATATTATTAAAATATCAAATTTTATTAAATTTTAATTATGTATTGAATTTATTATTTTTGCTAAATTAGCATAAGGAAATGTGTATTACCACTAATTTCTAAACAGTGGTAAACACGATAAAATAATAATAATCGTTCTTCTCAGTGGATAATTGATTGATTTTTAAGAGCAAGTTGCAAAAAAAATTAATTTAAAAAATTTTAACATGGAATAAATGGCTAAGTTATAAAAAAAAGTTAAATGCAAGCTGATCCATTGTGTGCGGAGGAATTCCAACCATTTCAGAGACGTGGGTTTTCCCGCATGCCAAAAAAGCAAGATAAAATAATTGGCAGCAAATACCACCTAGCATTAGGCAAAGGAATCAGTTGTTTTTTTTAAAAAAAATGTGAGGCCAGCCAAGTGATAGAGAGAGAGAGAGAGAGCGAAAACCAGTAGATGATACATCTCTCTTATTTAGTACGGCAATCACAGACTCAGCTTTTATGAATGGATTTTGAAATTACTTCATGCATGAGAATAGCGCAGAATGACTGAAGGTATGTATAGGCATTAGTCATCCATCCAAGTCAACCTTCAGTTGGATAGTAACTCAAAGATAAAGTACTAAAGCTGTACTGTGTGTGTTTGTGCAAAGTTTAAACAAGCCCAGCATTTTATTTGAATATTTTATAGCATTAAAAAGTATAAAATTAATGGTAGCTACCCAGTTGCATCTACTCTTGGAAGCACATAAGGTTATGAATCTGAATTAACCAGAAATCTGGTTTTGTTGCTGTTTGTCATAGTACTAATGAAAGTTTGTAAAAGGGCACTTGTCTTTATGGGTTGTGGTTCAAAAGACCAGTATGTATGCATTTAATTCCTACAGTTGCACCTCTGCCTTTTATTTAATGTTCAAAATATTTTTATTTACTTGTATGTGATATGCACTGCAGGTTCATTTTCCTTTATGTGTTCCTGTGCTAAATTAATCTGTTTTTCTCTTATTAAAATGGAAAAATAACCCATGATGACCCCAACAAACAAAATGGCTACCATAAAGACTGAATCCATGACCTTCGGCTTACCATTAAAATTTCTGTTTCAGCAGTTGTAAATGCTTAATTATACTATTAGTACCAATTTCAGCCAGTTATAAACTCATACTGACTGTGATCATAAATCAGATTTTATCATTTCTATGAGAGAAGAAAAAAAGATGAAAATTATGCAAAACTAGTGGATTTCTTCTCAATAAGAAGAAAATATGGATTAGTAGTTTCTTACGTATGAAACATTTATTTGAAAAAAAAATGTAACATTATTGATCATTCTGAACCATTTAATATTCTTAAGTGTAGCACCATGCTGTTTCTTATATGAATCTTCATTTTAAGTTAAAGAATATCATAGTGATCAGACACTAGGTAAAGAGTAGTAATTACTGTGCCTTACTGAAAGCTTAGGACTTCCTTGTGTGGAAGGGTTTAGTTATCTAGTTGAAAATGGGTCTGTCTTAAGTCCATTTGTTGCTGGGGAATTATCAGCTATTTTCATTTCACTGACTAGGTATTTTCCAGAGCTGGGTCCTTTCTTCCCTGGTTACAGATGAGGGAATCTTCTGTATTATATATATATATATGGGCCACTGTTTTTGTTGTTTTTGGTTCCACCTGCAGAAGATCTGCGCCATTTGCCAGATAAGTTAGGCACAACACTTGTCTTTATCAGTGTTGTAGAATTCTCTCTTTATCGTGTTAGACTACATTGTTCTCCTAATGGACATACAGGTTATCTGTTCATTTCTCAGCTTTTAACTCTGCAAAGTCGAGGAGATGGAGATTTGATTTTCTGTGATTTGAAAAATGAAATGAAACATTATTTGTGTTTTTCTACCTATACTTGATATTGTTATTCAAAGCTGGGACTTACTATTCCTTATAGCAGCATTATATACAGAGTACCATTAGTTGAACGCCATTGTCTTCATGAAATTCTGTCATGATAAAGCTATTTCTTTCTGCATATATCCTGATTGTTTTAAAATGCAGTAATTACATTATATATTTTGATCAACAAAACTTGAAATATTCTTTAGTTCAATATCTACACCTAGAAGCTGCATTTTCATCTAACCCTAACCCTCACAAAACTGAGCTAGGAAAGAAAATACACTATTGCTCAAAAGTTGGAGTACATTACTAATTTTGAATTTTTGTGGATCTATGATCTATTAACAAACATAAATATAATGAAAACAATTGAAATATACTTTTAATAATGTATTTAATAGATTCAATAATAAAATATTTAGACTGTGATTTTGATTTATCAAAATATTTATTCACTTTTTACTGCAATTACTATGTGACAAGATTCTTGGAAGTATGTCAGTTAATTTTATGTAGTTATTTTTCAATAGCCCATTCCAGGTCTCCTGTCAGAACTCTTGGGCCAAAGGTGGATGTTTATTTTTCACTTTTCTGTCTTTTACATTCCACGTGATTTCCGAGGTTTTAAGTCCAGCAATCGTGACAGCCATTCCGTGACGATGAGACCCTTGTTCTGCTGGGAGGGGGGTTGAGTAAATAGTTCTGAAAGAGCTTAAGATTGTGCTTCAAGTCGTTGTCTCGCTATAAGATAAATTGCTGACCAACCAAACTTAAATCCAATGGAATGGCATGCATCGGCAGTATTTATCGACAGCCTTGCTCGTTTATATTCTCAGGGTCATAAAGAACATTGTGCAGCCAGAAAAACAAATTCCAGACCATTGGGTTTCCTCCTCCATACTGAGCAGCAAATCTTTCAGCATCATCCTCCCACTCCCTGATGACAAAAGCTGCATTATTTGACTGAAACATTTCAGATTTTGATTTATCTGTCCAAAGAACTTGTTTCTATTCCCAAAATTGTCCATTTTTGTGACATCTAACCCAAAGCAAGGCCCCCTTTTGGGGCTGCCTTGTTTTGAAGCCCTAATAAAGGTTTGTCTGCTGATTTTATTCTAATTAATCCAGATGCTCTTATCAGTTGATGCAGATATGAAATTATTTTGTGTTGCATTATCTGGAAGCTGTAAAAATGTCTATTACAGATAATTGTGGATCTCAATATAGTAGTTTTCTCTCTTAAAAGTGTTTTTTTTTATTTTTTTGCATAAAATCAATTCCATTCAAAGGCTTCTTTATCTTTCTTGCAAGGCTGTTCCTTCATTACTTAGTATAACAATACCTTTGATGTTCAGTTAATAGTTGTTTGATCTTTGCCATCACCACTCTTTCAAAAGCAGTTAATTTCAGACTTATATTACTACTTTCACTTATTTTAAATAAAATACTTAGCACTTCTTGGTTAAAAGCAATCATATGAGATCTAACCATTGATATTGACATTTCTAGATAACTTAATTTCTGTTGGTCACAAATTATCACACATTTTTCAGGTAAATTCTATGATCTATAAATTTCCATTTTAAGCAATAAAAACATGAATGGATGTTTGGCAATAAAATAAATCTGATTCGCTATTAACAAGAATTTCTCGCTGGTAGAATCATTTTAATCTTAGTCTTCTGTTCAGTATCACATAAAAAGGAAAAATTAATGTGGTGTACGCAAACTTTTGAATATTAGCGTAAGTCTTGAGGAACACATTCTAATTTAGCTGTTTAAAACTGTTTTGGATGGCTGAAAATTTCCAACAGTTTCATAATGTGCTGAACCAAATGTTTTACATGCTACAGGTATTCTCACTTTTCTGTGTGGGGGCAGATGCATGCTACTTGTTTTATATGGAATTAAACTGATTTACTGTGAATAATGTGTTGATACATTTTCTATTAATAAAATTGTTTAATGGAGCAGCGGTACGCCTAGACATGATTATATTTAAATAAATGATAATGCAAAACCTTAAGAAAAAAAGCACTGGACCATTGCTGTTTGTTGTAATTTGCCGTCTTACGTCTTTTAAGACTGTGGTTTGATACTCGGTCCTTGGCCATTGGCTGTAATTTTTCTCAGTCTTTTGAACCAGCCATGCAGGTTTCTTTCCATCTCCCTTTGGTCACAAAATTTTTCATTGGGTGCTCTAGGTGGCCTAATGTGTGATGGATGTGCCAGTGTTTACTTATATATTTGTAAGCTTGTTTTATCTTTTGTTAGCAAAATTACTTATTTTTACAACATGTTGGCTTCATAAAATGAGCATTTTCTTTAATCAATTCCCACATTTAAGGGCAGATCTTGTGGGGTTCTAAACCCTTGGACTTTAAATTATTTTGGCTATTTACAGTTACTAAACGCTAGAGATCCAAATAATAAATTGGCTAAACTGCGAAAGTTTCGGTTTGATTTGCTCTTAGGAAAAACTTTTTCGCTTAACTGAATAAATTAGATTTCTTTTATACCATGAATCATTTTAAAGCTCTAATTGATAATTGATTATTTTTTCTCGAAGGTACAGTTGATATAAATCACGAGTGTCTTCCTACTTCATAATAACTGAAATTATCTGAAAAGAAAAAAAAACAACATAATATTTTATCGGAAAATTTGACTATTTTAAAGAATGTTTTGGCATCAAAAAATATTTGAGTGTAGTTTCTTTCCTGTTATAGACTTTCGCAACTACATGGATTCTCTGTGGATTCAGGTTGAGACTGGGATCTGCGCCTAAAGAAGTTCCATGGACATTCAGTATGGTGTTTGTCCAACTGTCCGTTTGTCTGCCACTCACGCTGAGAAAGAAAGCATTTACGCTTAAACTCAGTGTCTAATCTCATGACCTGTAGTCAAAGAACGTGACCGGTTGCTCCAGTTATTCTTAAGATAAATGCTCGGATTGAACTTTCTGACCTGTATCCAATTCTAAATACCTGGTTTAGCTATTACCTCACAAAAAGGGGGATAAATTCAGCTGATGAGAAATAAGCATGGAAGATGCAAACCAACTGTTATATAGGTCACCTCACCCATTTCATTCTGGAGATAATAAATATCCCAACAAAATATTTATTATTTATCTATGTGCAATGTGATTTTTTTTACATCAACCTCATAAACTTAACATATATGTTGTATTTTTTTTTGTTTTGTTTTACATCTAATTTTAAAAATTAAGTTTACTAATCAGACCCAGTGCATTTTAGTTAGTCCCAAGGGGCCTTATGTTTGTTTACTTTTTGTGAAGGAGTTAAATGATTTTGTTTTACCGATGCATTATCTTCCATTTATTTATCTTGATTAAATATTTGTTAAAAGAAGTTAAGACCAATATGAATCAAAATCTGCATCATTTACACTTCTGTTACTGAGAGCAGGTACTAGCAGGGAAAAAAATGTAACTTGTCACCTTACATTCAGTGAGAAAAATTCGTGTTTGTTCTTGTTTCAGACAGTTAGTAATTTTTCTAAATTTTATTATTGCTTTTTTTTTTTATCCCAGAACAGACATAAAATCAGTTTTAGCGTTTGCTCGACTTAGGTGCTTCTGATGGACACTTCAGCCATGTGTTATTCTTCAATGGGTTTTTTGGCTGCCACATTCCCTGTCCATCAGCTTAACTAATCAGTTGCCATTCCATTATGAACTTCTAAGCTGCAGTAACCACCTTGGTCCTTTTTCAGTGCTTACACTCAGGTATCTTGATGCCACTTTGCCCCATCTAACTAAATCTGTGCATAATGTATGAGGGTGTATCAAGGCATTATTCACATCAGTGCCTTTCTATGTATGTGACAAAGCAGTAAGCACCATGCTACCAAGCAACATTGATGTATGAGTGCTTAATGAACCTTATCATTTGCTCATTGTGCACTCATGGAGTTAGCGAGAAGACACGACTGTACAGTTGCCGGGGTGTACCAGAGAAGAAGCAGCTATCTGTGATGTGTGGGCTGAAGAAGTTCCGCTGATTGAAATCTTATAGAGAATTTTGGCACAATACGGCGAAAACTGTATAATGCAGGGGGGGTTTACAACCGGATAGACAGATTTAAGAATGAACAAACATCAGTAGTGGATAAATATTGATCGGGACGACCTAGCAGGTGCCGTGTGCTGCAGATTGGCAATGCATGAATACACGACGAATGGTCAGGCAGCCGACAACACTAAGAGCCCTTACCAGGTGTTGGTCACCCCACCTGATTTTTCACTTCTTTGTTGGAATCTGAAAAATGCTCTCCAAGGTCAAAGGTTTGTGGTGATTATGAGGCCAACAACCAGAAAAGGCTTCTGTTGGGATGGTATCAAGAAACCTGTGCCATTGGGCTACATAGAGAAGTGGTGAAGTCCAATAAATGATACCTGGTCACTTGTTTTATTTTTTAATTACCTTTGCTTTCTGAAACAGCCCCCACCCCCCCAATAGTTTAAAGGGACAAAGTAAAAATTCTTGTTTGAGTGAATGAACCCTGGTGACTATGGTAGCAGCTAGATAGGCTCGATCGTTCTAAATATGTAATGTTTTGTGTTCTTTCTTTTAGCTTTAAGTTAAAGTTCCATTAATAATTTTAATTTTACAGTCATTTACTCTCTTATTCCATAGGTAGGCTCTTAATGGGTTAATTTTTAAAACCATTACAGCAAATTAAGGGCCTAATGAGTCTCATGGCTTTCAAGTTGTTAAATTCTGTCAGGGTTATTATGAATGTGTCCATAATAAAGCTGTTTAATATCACAGAGTTGGTATTGGATATAATTGCTATGGCTGCTGGTCCTTTTTGTTTTGATATCACTGAAGGACTGTCTTTACTTAAACTAGGAAAATGGAGAGTATTGTTTCAATGCATAATTACACAACTTACCTGCTTGATAATAGTAGATGCTTGATGCTGAAATGGTATTTTTTTAATCTCCCATGTTGGAATAAAATAATCTGATTTTTATGTCTACTCTCCATGTTACTCTGCCAAGGAACTTCTTAGATTTTTAAACAATTTAGATTGCTGAAAATTGGTAATTTTATTATTTCCAGTTTTCAAAACTCTTGCCACCACCTCTGAGAGAAGGAATGGAGGCAGTGCCAAACCGTATTCTATCTCTGTTCGGCTAAGGCTCAATATATTTACAAGAGCACAAATTGGGAACAAATTGCACCATGTTTAAAATGGATGCCGAGGTAGAGAACAAAACAAATAATTTAGAATGTAAATGGATTATATTTAAAAAAATCCTTTGTGTTCATCTAAGCTTTCCCAAATTATTTTAACTACATGTGGTTCCTGAGTATAGAAGTAGTTCCAAAGTAACAGTTTTCTGAACATCTCAATACATTTCAGCTATTGTCATTGTTTGTTTTGTTGTTTGAGATAAAGCTAACAGTATCCATCAAAACATTGAACAAATAGACATGTACACAGTACACTGTTTATCAAGGTGTCTTAAAGTTTGTTTTAAGTGAGCAACAATTTTGCCATAGTTGGCTGTGTTTCAGCAAATTTTACAGACATTTTAATCTTCTTCATCATTATTTTAAAAATGTCCTTTCAATAGCAAAATAATACTTTTGTTGGCTCTGACTTATTTTATATCACGTGCATTAAGTATAAATGTGTCCAGAGCTGCTGATGAAGTTAACTCAAGTTATGAAACCTGTCTGGTACAGCAGGTGCTAATGTAATAGAAGCCATAAACATTTGAGTGGGCATGATATTTTCATCTAGATTTCCAAGAAAACGATTTAATGTTGATTTAAGTTTAGTGTTGCATTTTGTTCAGATAATCATGTTAATTCAACTTTTATTCTAAAGCAAGAAAAGATATATAATTTCAAATAAGTTTATATCTGCTGAAAGTTAAGGAAAAATTCCCACATTAAAATATTCTCATCTGCTCTAGAACTATGCCAAAGATTTATGCTTCAGTTCTGCCATAACTGCATTAATACTTGTAAATGAAGGGGGAAAAAAGACATACCTAATGTTTAATGTGGGTTTTGGCTTGTGTACTGTTGCATTGTTTTCATGTTTTCTTGATAATTAATAAGCAACAAACAGCCTGGAAACTGTTGAACTGACCTACTCTAACAACGTATGTTGGCATTGAAGGCAGATTTTTCTCTTCCATTTGTATTAAATCACACAACCGCTGCCAGTTTCCTCAAGACTTGGTTATGCCTCTGTGTAGGGCCAGCTTCCTTTTGCCAAAACCACTCTTCATAATGAAAGTATGTGGCCCATGTTTTGGTTGTTATCACACCATTTGCACTTTTCTTTACCATTTTCCACCCCCTTCAGCAAGTATACCTTTGCAGTAAATTAATCACAGATCAATCTTATAATGAAAATAAGCTCAGCAGTGCCATGTCTCATTTATCATTTCATGATGTGGATCTTTGCAAGGAATCTGCTAATGCTGTCTACTGTCTTTGGTGTACCTGCTGGACTGCATTTTGCATTTGTTTGTATCTTCTTCCTGTTTACTTTTACAACCATCATATCTCTTTCTTTACTGGTTTCTGTTGGCCATCACTTGGTCTCTACATTGCCATGTCTTTGGCGCTCTTTCTGTATGGTTCCACCAGTCTCCTTAAACTGCAGCAATGCTTTCACCCTTTGTCTTGAGTGATGATATAGCTAATCTGGCAGTGGGGTTATCTGACATCTGAAGTTTTATCTACATAATGATTAAAGTTGGTAATGAGGTAGTAGTCAGGCTGATGAATATATTAGAGATTTTACACCCTGTCCATGTTTTGTAATCATAATTTATGAAATCAGGTCAGGGTTAAGAACAGTACCTTTGCAGAATGCTGGTGGCAGTTTTCAAAATTTTATCTTTATCTACAAGAAAGATTTACTGAAGCAGCAATAATTATATAAAAACAACATATGAAAGCTCAAGCTACAACATCATCAGCAGAATTTCACTTAATAGTTTTATTTACGGTAGAACTCGGTGTTCTCCAGGTTGCTATTGTATCTTTTTTTGTCTTCTAATCAGAATAACGCACAAGACAATGAACAGCATCATTGCTTAGTTTTTCATGAATAAACAGAGAGGGATGAATCTCGTAAGTTTTATAGTGGTGCGAACTGGATATGGAGCACTTGGTTTCACTGCTGTCTCGGTGTGTCAGGGTAACAGGGTTTTTTAGTCACGTTACACAATATACAGTATGTTTATTTATGTATGGAAGTTAGCATGCAACATGCAGGTCTTCTTCCTGTTGCAGCGCCTCTTCAGCACTGGTAAGGACAGTTTGACATTTACCTTTAAACAAATTTCTTTTGAATGTCAGATGATGAAGAAATTTCTAGAATAACTGCAGCGTTAATGTAATGTCTTCCTTTCACCATCCCATTGTTTGTTTGTTTCTTTCTTTCTTTCCTTGACCCCCTTTCCCCTGCCACAAAAGAAAGTCAGTCTCCAGAATTCATTTCACATCTTTCTTGCCAAAGAGAGTTTATCCCTCTTTTATTTCATTTGTTTTCCAATTTTGTTTCAGATGTTGTTAATATACTAGTCATATCTTATTCCAGTTTCAAACTTCAACTTTACAAACCGTTACTTATCAGATATCCAAAACTTGATTTGAATAAACACAAAAGATTCATAAACCTTGCTGAATAGTCCTTCTTATAACACTATGAAGAGATTCCAGCAGATTTAGCAATAGGCCATTGTTAACCTAATCCTAATAATCCTCTTTTTGCATGAACGCAGTCCGCAGTTTTATCCATGCAGGAAATGTACAGCATCTTGGTTGTACTTGCAATTAACCATTTAAACTTCCAGTTTTATCAGGAAAGGGTAGAGGAACGATCCGAACTCTTCTAATCAGAATTAGAGAAAACCAACAGAGTGAGCTAGTACAAAGCAGAAAGTCTTAAATGGCAGACACAATTTAGGCCTAGTCTCTGAATCACGGTTGCTGCAAGCATAATGCAGTGTCAAACCAGCATCCACATTTTGAGATGTTCTTATTGTATGCCTTTCACCTGTGCATATAAGTATGGTAAATTGTAGTGTAGATGACAACATTGCAGTAATCAGAAAATACAGCTGGAGAATTGATAATTTACTTATATATATATATATATATATAGTCCAAAAAGAAACCGAACTTTTAAAACCGTGCCAACCAGCCGGCACAGTGTGCTCGCAACTGCAGTGCTGTGTATCAGTGACCTCGACCTTCAGTCTAATAATAGCCGCATCAGTTAGTCAACGATCTACACGCGCTAGAGTGAATGTATGTTTAGTGCACTTGGTGATTTGTCGCAAGTCTAACAATGAAGGATCTTGAGGAGCAACGTGTTTGTGTGAAATTCTGTTTCAAACTGGGAAAAACTTTCACGGTGACTTCTCTGACGTGGCAGCAGGCCTACGGGGAGGACTGTCTGAGCCGTGCCCAGTGTCACGAGTGGTGCCACCGTCTCCAATCGGGAAGAACATCCACCGAGAAAGTGCGGGCTGCGATCCGTGGAAATCGTCGCCTGGCCGACAGTGAAGTTTCCGGAGAAGTAGGCACCGGTAAAGGTTCATGCCACATGATCCTAAAACGGAGATCGAACACACGTCGTGCAGCCGCAGAACCTGAGCCGAGTCCCAGTCGGTGCTGGTGACAGCTTTCCGAAAAGTGTCCCAACAGGGGACGGAACTCGGGTGGGCGGCTCCGATGTCGGGACAAAGGCAGCGGTCGCCGTGGGTTGGATCACCGTCGCTCAAAGGTGAAGGTGATGTTGATCGTCTTTTTTGATTGGAAGGGCGTCGGTCATCATGAGTTTGTTCCACATGGTCAGACAATCAATAAAGAGTTTTACTTGGATGTCCTGAGGCGGTTGAGAGAGGCATTGCAAAGGAGGAGCCTGAGGCACGGATAAACAAAACCTGGATGCTGCACCACGACAACGCACCTGCTCACACATCACTACTTATCCGTGACTTTTTGGCAAAGCACGAGATGATTCTCGTCCCCCAGCCGCTGCCCTACTCTCCAGATTTGGCCCCTGTGGACTTTTTTTTGTTCCAAAAGTTGAAATCCACCCTGAAAGGTCACAGATTTCAGTCGATAAAAGAGATCGAAGAAAATTTGCTGTGAGAACTACGCACTATCCCTGAAAACGCGTTCCAGGATGTGTTCCAAAACTGGAAAAATACTTTTGGAGCAGTGTATCAACAGTGGAGGGAACCATTTTGAAGGAGACAAGTCTGATTAAATGGTATGTAAAGCAATAAATTTGTTTTTTAAAATGTTCGGTTTCTTTTTGGACAGACCTCGTATATATATATGTATATATATATATTGATTGAAATAAATGACTAATATAGTCAGGGATATCAGTAGCAGCAATCAACTAATCAATCACATCAATAAATATTTCTTTTTATTCCAGAAACTTTTACATAAGCCACGATAGCTACTTCATATTTTTCTCAGCCAAAATATGCCATTAAAGCATCAACTTTATCTTTAAAACTCTTTGAACCACCAACATTCAGTTTAAAGAGAGATTTAAATCATTTGGGATACCAGGCCCTGAAAAATCTGTTGGTTAAATTTCTGAGAAATTAACCAATGTTAGTCAATAATAACTCTGAAAACTAATTAAAATGGCCTTTGTCTACAATAAAAGATAACATGGCTTTGTTTTATTTTGTATTATTAATTTTAATAAATCAATACACAAAAATAATTTCTTTTTTTCTTGGCACCAACAGAACTACATCTTTTTTTTTAAATGTAACATTCTTTTTTTTTTGTTTGCTATGTTCTTGTATCTATACTGACTACTGAAAAGCTGAGTACGGATGCTCACCTTAATTGTCTTCATCAAATTCAGAGTGATTTTCATTTCTGAGCTTAGATGTCGTCTTGCTCTTTTGTGTCAGTTCTTTTACTCTGCACATGTTAATTAACATAAAGCATAAGGTAAAATTTATTATTCTCTTAACTAGTCATAAGTTTAAAGTAATTTCAAAAAAAACATTTTTTATGTTTATGCTGCCAGTCGATTCATTAATGATGGATAAAATAAAAATTGGTTTCTATAGAAAAATCTTTTTAAAAATGTGTGCAAGATATTTTTATTTGTGTCTCTTTATACACTGTCTGGGTAATGTTATTTCACCTGAGTTTTATTTGGATGTCTCTAGCATTAAAAAATCTTTTAAACTATTCACTTGGGCTTTTCCTCTATTTTATGAACTTTGAATTACATTCAGGATCTAGACATTTATAAATGAAACACTATTGAGTTGGGAATCATCATAAAGCACTTTTAAGACCTAATGTGAGAAGATGAGTGTTCTGTTTCATTGTATAGTGGTGTCTCCTTTATTATCAGGCTGTTCCCACATTCACATTTGGTTTGCCATCTTACATTCCTGCCACCATAAATCACTTCCTTCTGCTGTTTGCCTTTATCTGTAGCTGTGGCTGTCATCAGGTGTGTAGAATTTATTATTATTTTTTTTATTTGGCTAGTTTTATACATAACCCAGCAATGAAAGGTCTAGGCAATATCTCGTATTAGCTCCGTATTAAAAAATTTTTTTAAAGCTGCCTCCCCCCCCCACCTTTTGTGTCTCTCTCCATACAGTGATGGCAGATGTTCTGATTCCTTTAGCTTTCCTGCCTTGGTGCCTGTGCATTTATTTACCTCCTATAAAGAACCAAGCCAGCCCATACACTAGCCAGTGCATATTTACAGGAATTTAAAAAAAAAAAAAATGCATGGAAGATAAAAAAAATCATGATTTGTTTTAATCTAATTGCAGATCCAGATTACTTGTGGAAATTTTCATCCCTTCTTCTTCTGAAAGAGAGAGACCACAAAATTACTGGTCTTTAGAAGTTAAGTAATAACAGCTGTTCATGAAAGTTATGGGTTCGATCCCAGGAAGGGGTCAAAGGGGAGGTGTCGCTGATTAATGAGTGCCAGTTTAGCCCGAAACAGCAATCCAGCACTTCCTCGAGTTGCGTTGGTACTATGGTGCTTCATGGGAAGCGGATAGTGGAAAGGGGAAGGTAACTCTGCTGGTTTGGGTTATGACTCCCAGGAAGGATTCCCTCACAGATGGTTGAAAGCCAGAAACTTAATCCTTGTTCTGGTTGTTCTAGATGTCTCTGTGAGAAAAAACAGGACTGAAGGGAATTGGTTCCCAACTATAATGGCAGAAAGACATACTTTAGTCTGAAAGTGTCTCTAGATAATAGACCCTGAGGACTGATGGAAGTGGCCCTTGCCCTGACCCTAACCCTAACCCTAACCCTGACCCCAATCCTATGCCCCACCTTTAGTCAATTGACTGTGGCATCACATGCTCCATCCCAGGAAGGTAGACCCCTAATTTCAAAGTAATTTCGTAAGTCAATTTTCAATAATACTAACTTGGGATTCAACCTGGCTGGACATGGAGGATTATCTTCCCTGGAGGGTTGCAGATAGCCAATAGGGGCATTGGAGAGAATCATCAAGGGGTTGTTGGGTAGTATCCTGAAAAATTGATGCACTAATGTAGCCCGGCTTGTGGCCTAATGAATAGCATGTTAGCTCCTTGGAGACAGCTGTTCATGAAAGTTACCAGTTCAATTCCAGGAAGGGGTTGAAGGAGAGGTGAGGTGCTCTCCTTTTAGTGGGTAATGATGTTGTTTTTTTTTTCCGGTTTAACTGTCTTCCCTTCACTTGTTTGTTTATTAAATGCCTTTTATTATTTTGCCATATTGCTTCAAGATGTTAAAAATCACAGAAATTTATTTAAATTGGTTTAATGTCGTGGCCCTGTCTTGGTGTTTAATAATGAAAGATGCTAAATATAAAAAATAAAATTCCAATTTTTTTCTATAAAATTGTAAAATAATTCAAAATAGAAAACTTGGAAGACTTTGTTTGTTTTGAGTCATTTTCCTTATTTGATTTTGAAAAAATTGGAACTTTTAAAGAATGGCTGGAAACTCTCCCCTGCCTCATATTGTGTAAAACTTGCCACCATTCACATCACAGAAGTATGCAGTTGGAGAGCTTCATTGGGTGAAATGCACCCATGCAGCAGCAGCATCATTAATTGCCAAGCAAGCGACCTTTCACTCACAAATATCAAGTCTATGTCACCAGGGTTAGCTAAATGTTGCTGAGCATTCTGGGAAAAACGCAAAACTGTGCACCAGTATATATTTTATATTGATGGATTTGGTGGAAGATAACTTATTTGTGGAATATTATTGAGTATTGAAGAAGTGCTTATTATACCATCTAATATGGTAACAGAATGGGTTTTTTGCGGAGGGGCAAATTACCTGCAGAGATTAGGGGACATTTAAAATTTTTGTCAGTTTTGTGACGGATCTAAAGAAGAATGGTTTCAGTCCACAATTGCCATCAATAGTCAAACCACAAATGAAGTAAATTTTTTCATTTAGTGGCATTTCATTTACATGAGATTAGTTTTATTGTTTCCACCAGTCTACAGGTTGCTGCTATTATTTAATATTTTGAAGGAAAACTATAAATTCGCTGATTGCAACATCAGTCTTTCACAGCTATAGACAAGGCTAAGACCATTCTCATTTGATTGAGAAATTTCTCACTTGACAGAATGGCTGTTTGTTGCACATGCAAATGGCAGACATTATTAAATGCTTGTGCTTTTTCTTGTATTTGGTGACCAGAGTGACACCTGATTACTATATGCACATTTCTGTCAGTCAGGTAATGTTGGGAAGATTTATTCCGGGCTCTTCTGTAATTAGCTAAGATTCTGAAACACAGACACTGTTGTTACACTCAATTATGTATAGCAAACTTTCCTAAATTGTTTTAATTTTTATGCATTGATTTTTGCATGATTTGAATATGAAGTTAGAATTAAAAAAAAATAGAATTTAAGTTAGGAACATAAAAGTGTCCATCTATACCTGCTACTAATAGTTCTATTTAATGTTCAAAGCATTTTATAATTTTTAACAGTTTTTTGGCATTATTTCTGTTATTATCACTAGCATTAGTTGTTTGCATCTTCTTTTTTACTCTGCTTTGGAAAATCTATTATTATTATTATTGTTGTTGTTATTGTTTCAGATTTAAGCATTGTTACATTTCTTTGATTATGCATAAAATGCCATGTCTCAAGGTGGATAAATAACACTGTTTCCCAGGTGCACTGCTTCTGTTAGATTTCTTCTTGGTCTTCAGCAACATGCATTCTAATTTATGCTTGACATTGCTAAGGATAGGTACTCTCCTTTGAGCCAGTGGCTCCACAAAGGCTTACAAATGCCTTTTTTAGGAAATTGGCATTCATCATTTGTTAGCAGTTTGCTATGCTGAATGATCTGAACTCTGATAATGATAAATGTTTTTTGACTCGCATCATGCTACCAACCTAGTGATTGCCATAATCAAAACAAAAGATGTGGGATCTTGGCGATTACTTGTAGTGGAAAAGTGAATTTGCTGTTACATGCCAGTCTGGCTTAAGAAATCCTTGTTGTTATAAATTGGAAAGCCATGGTTTATTTACATGAGGATACTTCAGGGTAAGCGCCTCAAATCAATATACTAATTTGTTTAATTTCTTAGCTTGTTGACTATAGTTTTGTTCATTTTGCTGAAGCGATATTACTATGTTAAACAATTTGTTTGGATTGCAGGTAGTGGTGTGAGTGTAATATTACCACTAAATTGTCTTCAGACCCTTAACACCTTAACAATCTGTACACACTTTTTTATAGCCTTTGGTTACCAGCTGATGCCATTTTAATGTGTATCATACATGTGAGTTGTTGTTTTTATGCATGTTTACTGAATTTATCAATCTATCATCTATTTAGAAAATGTAGTTTAACAAGGAAAAAATGGGGGGAGATTTTATTATTACTTCATGGAACATAAACTAGCTGTAAATAGTTTATGTACAACTGAGAAAGTTTCTAAGTTATTTTGTATGATTCTATTCACTTCCCTGATTAGGTAATTTTTGTTCAGCCATCCTAGGATCGTGAGGTTTGTTGTTGAGTTTCCACTAAGGATTGTGAACAGATCCTAGTAATTAGCAAATTTACCAGCAAGGTGATGTGTGCTGTGCCTCTGTAAAATACCCATCCCTTCTATTAATCGTCGATGATGCTTAGTTCATGGTTCTCATGTCATCAGGGATTTTACACACATTTCTGAAAATAAGAAAATTAGCACTTTGTTAATAAGTTAGTATGCAGAACCTGTGAGTCTTGGGATCACTTCTCATCAAAGTTGGTAAGGAAATTATCTGAACTTGCAGTGCCCATCTGTAGTTGTTAGGGTTAAAGCTTTTTGTCTTGAGACTAGTAATAAACAGCAAGATGTGTACAGCAACATTGGCAAATGCAAATGAATGAAGCAATCTTAATTACATCATTGGTTCTATCCATCCATCACTTGCTAGCCCTGCAGTGACATGATGTAATCAGACCAATCTAGGTAGCTACACCCTAATTTAGAACTTTGGCTGGAGGGAAAAGTTCCAGGAATCTGTGATAAACCATAGGAGAAAAGGTTGTGGTAGTCAGAAGCTCTTAGTACAGGTTTTAGATAAATTGTCTGAAATTCAAATATCTACTGGGTGAAAAATGAAAAGTCTCCAGGGGGACTGGAGCAGGGCGTGAAAAAAGGGAAACATTGCATTAACGGTAATCTACAGTCCTAAGAATAGAGGCTGCTCTCTCTCTCTCTATCTTGATTAGCCATGAATAAGTGCATTACTGTTGTACAATATTAATAAAATTCCAAGTGTTTTTACGATTTACTGTATGTCTCCACATTAACTAGCAAGGTTATAGAGAAGGCAGACCACAGCAACGACTCCCCTTGAAGAGCTGGTATACTCCTGCTTTTCATCAGCTTATGGACTCCTTGACTATAAGGGAAAGCCACTGACCCTACTAAAGACCTTTTAAAGGGGGACTCCACCAATCAGTAAAACTGTTGCCTTTAGTTTACTACAAATAAAAAGGGCTCTAGAGTTGCACAGCAAAAAGAAAAAGCAAGTTCTTAAAAAGTATCCCTAATAATGGTGACAGGAAATTATTTTGAAATAAAAGTTAAATTTATGTAAAATTCTGATATTAATAGTAAGGTACTGGTAGAAAAAAAGGGGGAAATCATGCATGAATGCCATAACTTTAATAGTTAGCATATCTCCCATAACTAACTGCTTTCATCACCATCTGATAATTGCTAAGCCCTACATGTCCAAGGCCTGATCTTTAAAATAGGTGTGTTTTGGTCTTTTATCAGGACCAATCCAGTTTGAGTATCAGTAAGATAAGGGAAGGTGGGTATCTGTGGAGATTCCACTAGAAGTTCTAATCATGGGATACTTTTTGCTGGGTTTTCCTGCCCTATTTCATTTGGTCTAACTCAGCCTTAGGTTTGCACTACCTTGCCTGATGGTTGATCTGGTACACAGTGTGGAAACTCTACCCAGGAGCAGTTCCCTTATGTAATCCATGCATCCAGCATATTTTCTTTTGTCTCCCTATTCTTTCTCTTTCTTTTTCTTGTTTTTATTTTTTCTCACTGCTTAGGATTCTCTCTCTCTCTCTCTCTCTCTCTCTCTCTCTCTCTCCACTTTTTTTTTTATAAATAGCTACAATCAAGTTATCATTTTTTCACTTTATGAACTATTAAGAAAGAAAGAAAACAGGAGATAAAGAATAATTCCAGTTAGCATTGCTGAACTGACCAGGAATAACTAAAAAAGTTAACTATTAACAGCTTATTCAGTATTGTTATGTAGTATAGCAGCTTAACAAGTAAAGTTGTTTTGGGTAACTAGAAAAAAACAAACCAGGTGTATGTTTGATTACCTGGGGTTGTTTTTGTGTTTGCTATATTTTCAAAATTCAAATATAATGCGTAATTATTGGCACTGTTATGACTGACATATGACTCTTATTGTCTTGCTGAAACACATTTGTTCTGTTTGACAGTTCTTGCATCTTTCTGAATGACCCTTGGCCTGACCGAATACTAAACCACTAATGGTTTCATGTTTCCTTTCTACATAAAATGATGTTTTTTCTATTATTTGTAGTTGTTTTGATAGACAAAAACTCTCTCTCTTTTTTTGCTTCCTCTTTTTGGGAGGGTCAGATGTTGACATCTGTCATGGGTAGATACAAAATAAATGCTGCTTGCCAAGCTGGTACATAGTTCTGTAACAAACATCAGCATGATTAATGCACAGAAACCCGCTCCCCCCCCCATATTCACAAACACAAAATAAATTTAAATTGAAAGTAGTTCTGTTATTGTTAATGGTTTCTTTAATAGCTATTGACAGCAGTGCAATTGTCTTATTGATCATCATATTCTGTAGTGGATGCCTTTGTCAAACAAAAACTCGCCCATCTTTATTTTTCCTATCACTGATTGTTATGCACTGCGTGTATATTGATTTAACATGAGCTTTCACTGCCATTCTGATCTCTTGTTTGTGCAGTGGCTTTTTTCTACTTATACACTGGTATATCAAAGTCCAGCGAAATAGAAACAGCTTCACCTGAATATTGCAGGTTCCTGTTGATGTTCTTTCAAAAGTTCTGCATCATTTGGTTATCTGAAACGAAAGTAAACAAACACACACAACCCCGCTAACAAAAGTGTGTCTACACATTCTGAGATTTTATTGTTACACTTGTTTCCCTCTGATCTATGGATTTTTCTGACAACAACTCGTCATTGTTGAAGGCCTGTGTTGCCGTAGTAATTAAAGCAAATCCAAGTGACATTGCAGCTTCCACTAATTGCACATTGATTTCGTGGAGTGGCTGACTGAAGACAGCACAGGTGAAAGTCATGGATAGCAAAACTGAGTCAAAAGATTTATCTGCCATCATGTGTTTCAACCAAAACAGGTGACTAAGTATTATGTTGTTGTTGTTTTCTTTTTAAGTTATTTATTTTTTAATTCACAGATGGTATTTAAACAGGTGAGTTTAATCCACGTAAACTGCATGCCAATTATTATCATTTGGGTTACTCCCTTTTTACCTGTACTGAGATTGGATCATCTGAATCTGCAATTCTATCTCAATTGAGAGTTAAGACTTGTTTTTCTCTTGTTGCTCATGATGCTGAAATTCTTCACCACTCAGAGAGAAAATGGAAACAATTAATATTCATCTAATTACCAACAGGTGTTTAACTTGCGCAAAAAGTTGTGTGGCAAGTATTTTGGTTAAGTCAAACAGAAAACCATTAAGACAGTTTTCATCTATCTTTTGCTGTTACTTAACTACCAATTGCAGATGTTAAAAAAAAGATTTCTTCTTGGTAGTTTTCATTATGTTTTCAATAAAGAAAGAAAATTGATTAATACTTATTGACCGCATTCGGCTTTATTTTCAGAGTAAAACAAATATGTTCCCAGTTATGCTTCTTTTTTTTAACTTAGCCTATCTTTCCTTGAGTCTTTATCAGCAGCAATAAGTGTACCACATTTCAGAAAAATGGCCAATCTGTTTTGTTTAATATTCTTTGACACTGTTGTTGGGTTTTATTCTCTCCTATGTTTCTGAAAGGTAATCTAAAATTCCTTAGTTGGATTTAACTTGTGCAGCATAGTTTCAATGAGCAATCTTCTCTATTTTTGGATGACATTGTTCATGAAGATAACATCATTTTCTGTCTTGTTGTCCAGACAATGTCCAACATCAATAATACATAAACATCACTGACGGTCTGGCTTGTCAGCTCCGCTTCACTGTAAAATAGTCTTGAGAAAATATTATATTTAGCTTCTAATATTAATTTGTTATGGCCTATTTTCAATTACCTTGTGGGTTTGGTTTAACTCTGCCCTAGCCAAATCCAAGCTTTACTTGTTAGAGTTTACCCAGAGATCTCATGCTCTCAAAATTGTGAAATTCGCATTAGATGTGTAAAGGTGCTATTTGTGGCAGCCATCTTTGCTGTTGTAAATGTATGAAAGAATTTGTCCTAAGTTAGTAAATGCTGAAAGGGTTAGGGTATTTTGAAAAGTATGTCTGGAGACTTCTTGCTCATGTGTGTTTAGCTGACTTGTGGTATTGGGAACAGGATTGAGTAAGTTCTTTATTTCTGAGAAAGAGTGGGTAGGTATCTCATCATCTTGTCAACTACTAAATCTACATTTTACTGGCTCTGTTAGCCTAATGTACTGGTGGAAACTTCATCAGAGACAGAAGGCTGATATTTGTATTGACGCAGACTGTAGCACTTCTTATTCACCCATGCCAGTGGGGCCCCAAAGTGATGGTCCATCACTTTGAAAATAACAGAAAAAAAGAAAACAGAAAACCAGAGAAAAAAAAAAATATTGCGTAGATTCTGAGATTTTATTTGCTTAAAACCTTTACTTTTATTTGATTCATTTGACTACATTTTGGGATTAAGTGGACCTTTTTGTACTCTTTTTAATGGGCCCTTTTACAAGTTTTCCTGGTAGAAATTTTAGACCCAGTCTGCCACTGTCCCATGCACTTCACTGAAACCATTTTTTTTTAAATGCCAAGGTATGTGCTAAGATCAGCCATTCTTGATTCTCTCATACAGGGATCAGAACCCCAGCTAATGACCATTCTTGAAAGATCTGCTGGGAGCTCTTCATTATTTTGTGCAAATCTTCTATCACCCAGTCTTGCTGTTGATATGAAATGCCATCCAAAACACCTTCTGTCAATTTTGACCTGTGGTCAAACCGCAGTACAAAATATCATTGCAAATGTACAGCTGGAAGTGCTAGTTACTTTTGATATATTTACAAAAACGCTACTTCCTGTCATCAAGATATGTATCATAAAATCTTTGAAGCCAAAGTTGATTTGAGGGAATTTTTTAAGTAGACTACCTTTAAAAAAAGCACAAATGCTAAAGTATTAAACTATAAAGCACTGTGCATTGTTACAGTCTGATATAAAACCATTAATCTATCTTTTAATACTATTTAACCCTTGCACTGCGAGTTTTTAAAATAATTTCCTTTGCTAGGTGATGGGTTAGGGTGGTATCAGTTTGTTAAACAACAGTAATTTATTTTAGTCCGAATGTATATTTTTTTAGTGAAAAAATAATAAAACTTGATAAAAAAATTGCTCAGACAGTAATTAGAGGTGGAGGCTGGTGCATCAGTGGATGGAGTGTGTAAGCTGAAATACTCAGCATGGATATTCTCTTTAAGTTCCCATTGTTCTTGTACATTTCAGGAATAAGTGTACAAGATGGATAAAGTCTACCTTAAGTACCGTGAGTCACTCTTGAGTGCACAGAAACTAATGGATGAGCTAGGAATCGACACCGATGGTGACAGCCTGGGTATGGGGGTCATTCGCAAGGAAGTGGACCTTACCAACGAGGAGAAGCAGTTCTTGCTGGCTGTGGAGCGAGGGGACATACCGTCCACTCGTACCCACCTAAGCCTGTCGCAGCAGAACAATATCAACATAAACTGTGTTGACCCACTGGGACGGACAGCACTGCTCATCTCCATTGAGAATGAAAATATTGAAATGATTGAACTGTTGCTTAGCTACAATGTAGAGGTAGGTGATGCACTGTTACATGCCATCAATGAAGAAAATGTTGAAGCAGTGGAACTGATATTAAACCATGAGATCAACACAAAAGGAGAGGAGGTATGTGATTTAGCTTTGATTTATTTTGAAAAAAAAAACATTTCTTGTTTTTTTGTTTTACCAAATCAAATTCTGAAACATTGCAGAATTATTTCCTTTTTTTTTGCCAAAAGTTTTAGTTTTCTTTGAATGAAAAAATAAACAAAGGAGAGAACAACAATATCAACAGCACAAGTGAAATAGAAAATAAGAATTACAGAATGCATAAGGTGAAGTTAAGCAGGTCAGTATTTTGTAATTTAAAATGTTGTATTGCATTTTCTTTCTGAGGTTTTCTTCTTTTGTAAAAGAATTATTGGAATGTCTGCAAAAGTTGCAATTCTTATACTGGTTTGGTTTTTCTATATTAACTTTTTCAGGCTTTTATAAACATTAGCTTTTTATATCCTGGCATGTGCATAAAGGAAGGAGAGTGCATGATGAATCACCTTAAGCGGATTGTCTTTCCCTTACTTGTCAACCAGTTGGTGGCAGCACTTCACAGTGTCATCATACCAACAGTTTGTTATTCTTGTAAAATATTTGTTGGTACATTTGTAAATGGGCATATCAATTGCTTATTAGCAGCCTGAATTGAGATATTCAGTTGTATTTTAGCATTTAAAAATTCTATGCCTGGAAACTTCAGATTGGAAATAATTTAATGATAAGAACAACGAATGCAGTCAAAATGAAGCAAGCAGGTAATTATAGAATACTTACCTTAAGAACAATCACTGATTATTTTTGCCATTGAGAATTTAACTAACAAACAAATCATAAAATTGATAAAAATCGTTAAATACACTTACGCCATGTGCTCCTGAACTTTTATATTTTTTTTTCATGCTTGTACTGCGATGCCTATTCAACAAAGAATTATTTAAAGGCTTAATATCTCATTAATGGATCAAAGTTTGTGTTTTTTTAATTTCTGTTTGGGAAATTTGTGCCCTACAACTAGATTGTAAGATGTGTGAGACAACTGTTGGGCCATCAATTTTTATCTACTCAAGAGACAAGGTTATTTGTCTGGTTTTACTTAAATATGGTTTCTTCTTCAGGTATTGCCAACGTTCTTTAAATGATAGAAACAGTAGGGTAGTGGAAGCATCCACCTTGACGATCTTGAATTAATCACTGTTAGCTGACTCTGGTGA
Source organism: Nautilus pompilius (assembly GCA_018389105.1). Classification (NCBI taxonomy): domain Eukaryota; kingdom Metazoa; phylum Mollusca; class Cephalopoda; order Nautilida; family Nautilidae; genus Nautilus; species Nautilus pompilius. The sequence continues at coordinate 450,578 of JACATO010002180.1, read as the reverse complement.
GAGCATAAGCACTGTTTTGGTAGTTGAGCAACCAGTCCATTTCCTGTTTCCCTCCACTACACTTTTATTTAGGTTAGATATGAGGAAGGAGGTTTATAATAGAGTGGTGAAAACTGAACCCTGTACCTCACTGAAAGAAACTTGTCACATCAATATGCCTGAACAGAGATAAAGCCACTAATTTACTGGCTTCAGGTGAATCCATCAGGACCTCAGCAGGAGCAGTGAATGCTTGATATAACAGATTGCATCTCTCTGGCTAGTTAAAATAATTATTTCCTGTTTTTCCATCATAAAGTTAATATTCAAATTTCAGTATATATTTGTAATTGTGTTGAATAAGCAACCAGCAGATGTTGTAGTCTGCCATCACCACTGCTTAATTATTATATTTTTTTTGGTGATAAAGACAGACAGAATGCAGTGACAATTGCTGTGGCGGGTGCCATTTTTTCCTGTGGTGCCAGAAGCCTTTGGTAGGGAAGTCAGACTGAGGGTGACAGGAGAACGTTTATGCGTATCACCCAGGTGTAGAATGCCAAGCTCCATAAGATGACAAGATCACTCTTCTGAAAAACTGCTGATGTTTTAAGGCAATAAACACAATTGTGCTTAAGTAATTAGCATATGTAAAAATAAACGTTTAACACTGACGACCAGGGGAGACCAATCAGGGTTTGTTGTTACAGGACCAGTAATTCACAGTTAAACATGTAGATGAGCCTATAATTGGTATCTTATGTTGTATGAAGGTGGACAATTAGCAAAATGAGAAATAACAACACATTTGGTGTCTGTTAGTGTTTGAGGGTGCGAGGTGCAATAACATAGTCAAGCTGAGTTACAAAATGGCCGTTCCCACGCTGTGACAAGTCTACTACGGCTAATTATTTTCCTTTTGGTCTTTTACCAAGTCTAAGTAGTAAATGCTTACTGTTTTCTATATCCTCATTAAAATAAGCAAAAAACTGAAGTATGATGAATAGTTTATTAAATGACTTTCTCAAATTTTCAGCAAGATAAATCACAAGCTTTCCCATTGGCATTATCTTTAATGTATCATATTTAGAATGAGAAAAAATGTTACTGTCATTTGGAAAATTGTCTGAATGGGAATAAATTTTACTGCAGCTTTGTTATTTATATTTTGCTGAAGTTGAATAGTCAGTCTGTATAAAATCAAAGTTTGTTTTAATATTCTAGCCTGTTTGCACAATTTAGGATATATATATATAACCAGTGTAGCATATCTTCTGTGTTCCATTATTACACAGACAGTGATACACCATGCATGCGGATGCTTGATTTGCTATTGTTGTATAAATAATTTACTTTTTTATTAATGCTGTTCCTACTAAGCAAAATGATTGATAATTGCTTAGAACTGTTTTGTTTACCAAGAACTTGATTATTTATACATGTAGATGAACAGAGTATAGAAAATTCATCTCTGTCTAATACCCATTTATCACAGGTTTAGGCGTCCAATTCCTAGGCAGAATTTGACGGTTTCGTTCCTGTTTCGTTTTTATGTGTAAACTGGTTTCTATTCCATCATTTTATCGCTTAAAACAAATTTCAAACAAATCTGTCCAGAAGTAACACTAAACTGATTATAATTAATGCACTATTTCCCTCCTTTGAATTACAAACAGATCCTGGCAGATATCTGCTGGTCATCGCTCAAAGGCAATTAAAAGATGGGTTCTGCTATCTGCTGTTCACACACAAATCGGAGACGCTCAAGATTTTGTTGGTGCTTGCTTTTCTGTTTGTAAATAAATAAGTAAATAACAGATTACCGTTGCTTACATGAATCTGGCAGGGCTGTGCGAGTTTGTCAGTCGATTTGCATGCAAGATTTACATGAAAACAAGTTAACTTCTCAGTAATGATGTTTTTAAATAACCCAAACTCTAATTCATGAGAAACCTCAAAAAAACTGACGGCTGACAACAAATAAAATATAATACAGCAAGTTGGAGTTTACTTTAGAACCAGTCATGATAATCAAGCTTGTGCCTCCCTGTACCATCGCTTCATTTTACCAGTGCAATATTTTATCTTGTAATTGAGTTTGGAATTTGATATCTGCTTCTTTTTTTTTTATTTTTTACTGCTTTTGAAGATAGTGAAGTTTTTATTGGTGGTAGATTTTGCTCCCAATTATCCTATGTTTAGAAACAGATTTCTGACTGAATAAGCACAGTGAGACCCATGTACCACAGACCCTAAGGAACCTGGTGTATAAGGACTGATGGTCCAGCTGACAAATTTAAGCTTTTATCAGGGGAATTTAGGTATTTCTGACTTAGAATCTGTCTACAACCACTATTTCATCTGTTGCTAATCAGACTATTTTCTATTTACTTGGGTTTTTTGTTTTTAAATTTATATTGTTGTTTAATGTGTTGGTACATTAATTCGGCCATCTCCATATATTTATCTAGATTGGCAGATAATCAGTGGGCATTATCTCCACGGACAAAAGCCAGTAGGTCTCAAGATTTCTCTCTCTTCCTGAGGTAAGGTTATAGGCCATTCATTTACACTGTGCTCAGCGACGGGTTACCAAGGATCTCGACATTTCTTGTTGATCAGCAGTCAACGTCATCACGAGGTTCATTGAGATGGATGCCATTGTTGCAGTCAGGTGATCTGGAAGGTTTTCAGCAGTTACATGGCGACAAGGTTTCTATTGTTGACTTCACCTATGCAACAGAAAGGGGGGGAAAAATAAATAAAACAGTCCCAGGTCATTCTATGCCGACAAGGATGAGCAACACTTGAGAAACCCCTTCTGTTTAGTAGGAAGTCTGGCAGCGGATAGAGGGGTTGGTAAGGCCATCTAGTATTGGCAGCATGTACTTCTCTCTGATAAGTTCAAGTTTCAGCAGTTAATGTTTGGAGTAAAACCAGTGGACCTTTGGTCAAATATGGGGATGAGTATGTTATGGTATGTGCTACAATCCTGCATGGTGGAAAGACAAAATTAGAATGCCATTTTTAAAGAGACATTTCTTACCATTGTGCAAAAAAGATATAATGAGATTTGATGTCCATATTCTTCAGGAGATTGCTGCCATTTGCCACTCCTATCATGTGACCACACTGTGGAAGAAAAACTGACATATTCTTTTTTAAGTACCTCAATGAAGCCCTAATATTGTAAAATCAAAGGAAGCTCTCAGAGCATATAGGAAAGCCTGGACCAGGCCATGTCACAAAATCTTGATGATTCAACGTCAAACTATGTAAGTTCTCTTTGTCCTGCAGCAGGCGGCTACAATGAAAAATACTGAAGTTGCATAACTCATCTTTATCGTTTTCTGCATCAAACCTATTTTAACAACAAGTGGACAAGTTATTATGGCAGGGCGGAGTATAAGCATTCAGAGTAGGAGGAGTACTGGCTGTCAACTTCATCCTTGAAAGAAGAAAAAGAAATACTTGAATGCAGCTTTAACATTTGTTTTTGATGATGAAATATTAATAAAAAATTATCAAATGCATCTAAGAAATAAATATTAAAATATCTTCATGTCCTTACTTGAGCTCTCTTGATATCAACAGGAGAAAATATTCCATTTATATTGTTGGGTTCTTTATTGGGAGTAATGCAAAAAATCTCATTTCTGAATATTGCAAGATTTTTCTAAGTTCTACCACTAAAGTGTTTTCACATTAATATTTTTTAAAATTTTTTAATCCATGTAATTATTTAAAACCCTCAGAGCACTGCTTTTTCCCCACCTTGAGTGACAAGAGTGGGCACCATCAATATTGTTAGTTTTTTTCAAATTTCTGTCGAGAAAATCATCTAACAGCCATAGACCATAGAGAGTTACTTTACAACAATATTTTGACGATTTCTACCCATTGGCAGACCTGAGCTCTTCAGTGGAGTTGACAATTCTGTTCAGGCGATACTTTTAGATGTGATGGACATTTTTCGGTGTTTTAAATATCTCTCCCTCCCTCTCATGAATCACTTAAATATTTCAAAACCTTGGAAGCTTGAAACATTTTGCGAACTGATCTGTTAGTGGCCTGTCATCCTACAACAGCAGTACGAGCTGGGGCACCTTACAAAAACAGTAGCACACTCTCTCCCTTTTTACGCCTAGCTTAGAGGGATGGCAATGCATTGTGGGTCTGATTTTTTTTTAATGATAGAATCTTCCATTTTTTAAGTGTTAAATCTAACAAAATGGTTTACTGGGTTTTCTGTTGAATGCAAGTAGTGTTTGCCTCACTAGATACTTACTTTAATTCTAATTATCTACCAATAAAAACAAGTGCCTGCACATTGGACTGGTCTAAACATCTGTAGTATGCACATTCGGTCTAGAAAATTAGCATTAACAGTGGCTTACAGTGATTGTGACTTCCAAGTTTGCTTTAGGAGAGTAATACAGACATAATGGTTTCTACTTATCCATGTAAATCCACTTGTTTGTTTACTGTATATCAATGTCGGCTTAGATAGAAATTGTAAGATTAAACCAAGATTATAGGTATTATAGAAGAAATGAGCTCCATAAAAAAATAACTTAGATTTCTGTTGGATTAGTTTGGAAGGGTTAGCTTAAAAAATAGAAGAGACTGAATTAGCACCAGTTCTTCATAGCACAATATTAGACATGAACACTACATGTTTTTTTTGGTCTCCTGTACTTGATTTACTCATGAAAAACAAAACAAAAATTAACTACCTATTTTACTTGAAGTGTGTTTCTGGTTGCGCTGAACAGTAAACATCACTGTGCCAGATGACAGGGCGACTTTCTTTTTACGCACTTTTTTCCACAAGCTTTGCATAAAATATCAAAGTTACAGTAATGGAGATTTGGCGATGTCTGGGTTCTGTTGTGCTAAAACCACGACGAAACTAGACTTTGCTGATGAAGGGTTTCTGCTAAATTTTCAATGGAAACCAGACTTTTCATTACTGAGAATTTGTCTTTAATGCCCAAAATAAAGAAGAAATTTAACACCAACAATACAGTAACTCAAACAAACGAGTTAATGGGGAGGTTTTATTTGTTTGGAAAACTCCATGATTGGTTTACATGGGAATGACACAAAGTAAACACAGAGATGTCCGCATCACCCACCGAGAGCATTCCTTCTAGGTAGTGTTATGTGGAAGAGAAATATATTTATACTTTTGTTTGATTAGGCTGAGCAGACGCTTCACTTTACACCTCCGAAAAATAGCTGTCAATCATTCTTGCTTAATGGCATCTTATTTCTTTGGAGGGGTTGTGGGTTTTCTTGATAAGCATTGTGGGAAATTCACCTAGTTCACAGCTTCATCACTGATTTAATGTACATCATCTGTAGTGGTATTTGTAAACACTGTCTTTTCTAGCCATTTAACATCACCATACATATATCTTACTATCACATAATTACTACCTTTTGTTATGTTTTGAATGATGGACATGTATGCATCCCTATCTTCAGTATTTTTCTTTCATTGACTGTCTTTGTTTTTGTTTTCACTCTTTTTCTTTAAAATGAGTATTTGGTAAGTTTTTTTTTTTTTTTTTCCTTTATTTTGTTAACATGAAAATCTGGATTAGAATTCAGCTGCAATATCAGGATGCTGGTACGGACTAGCAAGTAATAGTTGTAGTTTAATCGTAGATCCATGGCTGCTGCAAAATGATTTATCACATGCTGTGTCTGAGCATCTGTACATTTGCATGAAGTACAGCAGCTGTTATATTTTTGCAGGAACCCCTGATTATAACGCAATAACCTGGTCGTCGCAAATTAAAAACTCCTACCTGACCAGAACTGTATAGTTAGTGCCTTTTGATAATTTAAAGATCAAACCCACAGATTTTGCAATTTGTTCTTTGGCATTCACAATAATAAGAAAAAATTGCTTTCTCTAAATATATGTTTAAGTAAACAAAGACAAATGTTAACTTAAGAAAAATGGTCCCTACTTTTACAATTCTGTTAGGCTGGCATTGTGTAACATGCTTAAAGAGAACTTCTCCATTGATACTCTGCCTGTTTCTTTGTGTAACATGCTTAAAGAGAACTTCTCCATTGATACTCTGCCTGTTTCTTTGTGTAACATGCTTAAAGAGAACTTCTCCATTGATACTCTGCTTGTTTCTTTATTTTTAAGCCACTTTTGTGTTCCAATATGTTTAAACAAGTTTATGTCTGACAGGTCAATTACATGAGGAAATGAGCTTTGGTCCTGACAGCACAAGAATGAAGAGAAACACTTGGAAATTAAAAGGCTCAAAGCATGTTTGTCTGTAATGATAGGTGCCTTTGATCTACCAACATAAGCACATCAAGGTGATGTTAATAAGCATTAGGTATATTCCCAATTTTTTTTCAAAGGTGGGAATGAGAGAAAAGTGATCATGTTGTGGTAATACAGGCTTTCAATTAAAATTGACAGTAATAATTAAAGGAAAGCAGATGCTGTAGTTGCAATGGTTTCACTTATTGCATTCTTTTTTTAAATGTCCTTTCTCCCTTTAAAGTACTACTAATTCTCTCTCATTTTTTAAGTTTAATTTGAATTGCATTGTGTTTTAACCAAAGAAAGAAAATTTTAAAAAATGAAATAAAATATATGCTGTTGACAGGATTTTTACAGGTATAAACTGTACACACATTTATTTTTTTTTTTTTTGGCTTTAAGAACAAACCTGGATTTTAGGGGAGACTTTGCAATGTTTCATGTATATATTTTTCTGCTGTTATGTACTGTATGGATATTTGACCGTACCGTGTTAATGCATTAAGGTTGTTGGTTTTCGTGCACAATCCACTGACTGAATCTATCCTTTGGAAGACTGAATACAGAATACAAACAAGAGCTGTGGCTTGTATTGTGAAACATAGCTTCCTGCCCGGTTAGACCAGAGCAGTTCTGCCAACCACAACTGCAACCTGTTTGGGAGAGGCTGTGAATCAGCCAAAGAAGTTACATTATCTCACAGATGCTTGCATCACTATGGAAAGAGCATTGATTAGTGTGCAACCAGGAATTTTTGGTTGATATACCCTGAATATTGGAACATTACTTGTTAATTTAGTTGCACGCAGGGCTAGGGTTAATACGGCCCAAGTCTGTAGTGTGTTTGCTAGGAGAATCAGCCTGTAAATGGCTTGAATGGAGTTAAGAATACATTATCTTTGTGTAAAGACTGAACCATATAAACTACAGGTCAATGAAATAAATATGAATTTTATGTTAATTTCTTTTGTGTGTATGGCTGCATAGTTTACCAAAGGTGTTTTATTTGGTAGACACATGTTTCTTTTCTTCAAGCTGAATTTGCTTGTTCAGGGTTTCTCTACAAAGCTCTCTTGGTTAATGGAGAAAGGAAATGAGAACCCACATTAATGAACTACTGGTTCAAGAACTCTGCATTGCTCTCCCTCTCCAGGGTTATCTTCAATGCAGTGATGATGTACAAGGAAAAAAAACACCAGTGCAGCACATCAGTGTTTTAAGCTTAGTTTGCAGCAGTTTCCAAGCTGAGCTCTCATTCTGAACTAAGATGGCGGTTCTTAAATAATAATGATGGCGTTGCATTGCAGAAAGTGGCTTTCAGCTTTAAAATTAAAATTTTATTACACTGGGACTAAATCCTCGGTATTGTGTGAAAAGGAACCTCACCTCTAAGTCAGACATGAATCATTTAAGTCTCTTAGCAGAAAATTGAATAGACAACCTTTAATTTTTTAGAAATTTTTTAAACTTCTATAACTTTGGGGATTGGCTGATAGACCATAGTCACTACTTTATCAGTTTCTATGTGGTGAATGCAGGTAATTACATGAATTCTACATAAGAAAACTAATTTCTATTCTCAATTTAATTTTTTTAAAAATCATTATTGTAGTTTCAATGCTTTTACGTAAAGACTGTTTTGGGGCACAGTACCTATTAAGGTATCCATAGGTAACTAGCACACCTGGCCAGCCCTTTATCTAACAACAAAAATACTTTTAAAAAAAGGAATTTGCAGATTTGCTTCAGTTGTAATTGGACATTGTACTTTTATAATGTTACTGTGATTGTGGTTCATATATGTAGACAGAGTCATTGGCATTTGAGGAAGTTGGTGCTGTCCATCAGTTCTGAATCTGCTTGATAATGCACACAGTAGAGCTCTGGATTATAAAGTCTCAGCTTAGAGGGGAGTTCACAATATAAGAAAGGTCAGTATGTTGGTGAGATGGTAGTTCATTTTCACAGAAATAAAACAATATCGCTGCTGTTGTTGTTGTTGTTTTTTTGTATTTTTTAATTGTGTTGCACTTTCTGAGGGGCTGGTTTGAAATATTCAGATTATTTTTATACAACAAATTTAGCAGGTAAAATTGTGTTTGGATACAGACAGAAAAAAAGCTCTACAGCTAAGTTAATCTGATGAGTTTACTTATTTCTGAACTGGTAGTGACTAAAGTGAAGAAAATTCTCTTTCTCGATTTGTTCTCCATAATTTACTGTAATTGTCAGAAAACATAGGCTGGTCCTCATTTATATATGAATATGTACACTTTGGTAATGCAGGAACTGGTGACACATGTAAATTGACAGAAATGGAGCTTGAATATTCATGGAAACTGTAGCTGGTCATTTAACATCCATCTTTCTAAATTGCATAAAAACACTTGACACTAAGGTTCCATAAAGCCTACATCTTGTATCTGGCAGCACAGTATAGTTTTCTCCTTAGGAAAGCTTGCAGGCATTGGAATGTCAAGTGCATTCTATGTGACTGTACAGAAAGAAGGAAAACAAGGCACAGTGTTGTCTGCATACCTGAGCATATAAGATTCTGGTTGAGAGCCAGTATAAGAATGTAAAAATTGGTGCTCACAGCATCCCCTACTAAGAGGCTGCTATCTCAAAATCTGTCTTTCAATTTGATACAAAAGTCTTTGAACCAATTATTTGTTGTTGTTGATGTTGTGTCATGCACTTGTCCAAACAATGGAGATAACATCTCTGCACTGGAGACAAAACCGGGTACTGTACATGGATGGTGCAAAACCCAGACACATCTTGTTGTCTGATCCAAAATTTGTTGATGAGCATGTATGCCTGATGTAATGATGTATAGCCAGGATTATCCCACTGTATACCTTCATACACACGCTGCTTAATCACAGCAGCTTACACCTTTTACAAGCACCAGTGCCTGTAACTCTGAAACCTGATGCTGAATCAGAAAACAGAAGTGGTTGGGTGCTGACTATAGCTAGGTAACAGGACACACAGGGGAACTTATGAACACTCAGCTGAAGATGCTTCTATAAAAATAAACAAACGATGTGTTAGGTATGGTTTCTATCTACTTTTCTTACTTATGGCATCGTGATTCTTTGTGGTAGGAATTTGAGAAATAAAATCAATTTTATAGGCAGTTTTTTATACCTTCTACATGCAAAAGTCTACACTATTCTTAGCTGAAAATGCTGCTGCTGATGAAAATAGGAAAACTGGGCATAGAAGCAAAATGTGATTGTGGCATACTCCTGCTTACCTGATGTCATGTTGTCGTCATATTCTTTTTTAAAATCATTTCTGGGAAAGATTTTTGCTGTTTGTTAGTTTTAAATGTTTGATATTGTGTGTGTGTGGTTACATGAGTGTGTTGGACAATGAGGCAAGCAATTGGTTGTAGATATATCAGATGTATTATTGACCGCTTATGTTGTTTCATTGATTTATGGATAAGTCTTATTGATTGATTTTATAATTTATGGATGTTCCAAAAGCATTTCTCGGGCTGTGGTCATTACCTTTTCATTTTCAGTTAAGACAGAAGTAAATATCGAGTTTAACACCTGATGACAATTATCTTTTGTCTGTGGTCTTTTTGTAATGAGTGGGAAATTTTTTCCCACAAACTCCATTAATATAACAAACTAGAGTTAATTCTCACATTTTTTCTTTCAACTGTACTAGGGTTATTTTCATGTCCCATCTTACTACAGGGTTGCTGATTAAGATGATATTCTCAACATGTTTCTTTTAAAATGATTATCTAGCTGTGAACCAATTTGTTCCAGCAATCAGAACCAGCATGATGGATGATAAGAACTTTTCTTTTTCATTTTGCATATTTCATATAAAATAGCTTTTAGATCGATGTGTTGAAAATGCCATTATTCACAAGAGAAAGTTGTAAAATGTGGTGAACTCTATTTGACAAATTAGTTAAATTTGATTTCTAGTCCAGTCTGGTAATTTTTCATCTTTTAAATTAGTTTTTTAAAAAAAAATACACTTTATATGGAAGATTCAAAGATTAATTAATCTCTCTCTGTTGTTATCAAGGAATTGTTTTACTCACTAGATGGTGTGAAACCATCATGGTGAACTAACACATCATGTGGTTTTAGAAAATAATAACTGCTCTGTAATCAGAAAAAGGTATGGAATAATATCCATGTGGTGAGCAAGCACAGTTTTTTTCCATCTTAAATTGATTGGTTATTGATTTATGTTAATTTTTTGAGGCACAAAATCCATATTAAATAGTAAATTCATTAATTAGCAATGATGTCCTTAGGTTCCTAAAAGCAAATTTCCGCAGCAGTATGCAAGACCTGCTCACACCATTGTTTTCTCACTAATTTCTGGAGACCAAAGGGTCTTAAAGGGTATCTTTATTCATATCATCATCTAAAAAAGGTCTGGAAACCATTTAATTGCTAGATTATTTGCAAGAAACAGTGATGATTATATTCAGCAGAATAATTCCAGCTGTTGTTTGATGCCATTTTGCTAAAACAAGTAAATATTAGCACAACTTTCTGCTGCATCTTGAATATTACTTTCAGATAATTATTCTTTGATGGAAGTGGCACAACTCTAATTGCCTTTTTGTAGCCTATGGAAACTAATTAATGGTCATCAGGCACAGTTAGCTCTTCCTAAAGAATGCCTTGCAAGCAATATGTCAACAGCAATAACATTTGCTTTATATGTGTTTGTGTATCTGCTAGACATGCTGAGTATGGTTATTATATTAAGAAATTTTGCAATTTTGTAAAGAATTTTTTTGTTTTAGACCTTGGATACAACTTGAGGGAATGTGAAAAATATTCAATTTTGCTTTACTCCCATTATCTCTCTAGTTAGTACTCATATATATATTTCTACATGGCTATGTGGTGGTACAATAATATTTTAAGACAAATATATGTTTGTTTTTCTTTCTCAGCAGCTATTAATACATGCACGATATTAAAACACAAATTATATAAGCATGCAGCTTAATATTTCTTCTGTCAAGTATTATTGCTTTTGAAGTATTTGTTTCAAAGAAAGCATATTGACTTCTGTAGAGAATGAGTAACCCTGGTGGTAATTCAGCATATTACTGTTACGCCATGAACATGGAGCTGACAGTGATGGCCAGATGCTACAGACCTTTTGTTGTAATATTAAACAGAACTGAAATGACTTTAGGGTGACATAAATAAAACTAAGATTTTTGGACGGTCTTCTAACAGTAGAAGAAAATTAAGAGAAATAAAGACTCTTTTTGCATATAGAGAAAAAGAAATTCACCTCTACTGATGCGCATAATATGAATGTCTACACTTGACAGTTGGTTTGAAATAGAGATGAGACTTGATCACTACCAGCTAACATTTTTTACCATCGTCATTATGCTATGATAATTTCCTCCCAAAAAAATTACTGTTACCTTTAATCATATTTTTTAACTGATTATTAAAAAAGACTTATTTGCATGTTGTGCATGCACACACACACACACACTCGCATATGCATGCGCGCTCACGGATTTGTTGTTGTTTATCTCTTCAGGAGGAGAAATATTTTATATAATTAAAAAGTCTCACTCATTTAGCTCTACAAAATATTTTGTCCATTCTTAGGGAAATGAGCCATCAGTATATTATGGCCAGTACATTTAGACAAAATGTGAAATGAAAAAATCAAGGAAAAAAGGTATAACATAGAACTGCATTTATTTTGAAAACAGAAAAAGAGCTTACAAAATAATATAAAGCAATTTTAGCTCAAATTTTCGGTTTATTTTTTAAATTAAAATATTATCTATGTATGTTTTATACTTTCTTAAAAGTTGGTCTTTTGTTTCCAGATCATTTGCCACTCTTGATGGTTTCATTACTGTACCTATACAGATTAGTATCTTTAATACTCTTTCAGTCAGACCTTAAATTCATCAACTGTCTTTGCTTTGTTCACTGTTCAAAGAAAATTTTCTGTAAGTTCTTGACTGTTTCACATTTTATGTACATGTGAAATTAAGCTTGCACACTTTTCCTCATCATGTTCATTAACTACACAATACATTTAATTCTTAGACTGATGCAAAACTATAAAAAAATAGGAAAAGTCCTCGATGGATCCAGACTTTGTTTAGTAATATAACTAATGGCATGGCTTTTCTCATTACTAGTCTATTTTGCATAGGTTTCCTGTGGGGAGTCTTAGTCAGAAGAATTCTGTAAGACATTTTCTGTCAAAGTCAGTGATATTCAAACTCACTTTGTGAGAAATACTTCAAAAAGAATACCAGATGATATTTGGCCACTTTCATTTATGCTCTCCAAAATTTAAAGCCTTTCTTCCTTTCCCATTTTTGATGTCTAGTCCCTATTTCATCTGTGCACCATGCATTTTCCCTCTTTCTCCAGATTCTGATCCACTAAAAGTCAGAAATATGCCTTAGCTCAGACAGCATCAATGCAAGTATGGCGATATTTTGTAGTAATAGCAGAAGAATTTTCAGGCTCCACTGAATTATATTACATTATGTACATTATGAGCAAAAACTTACTGCTTGCTGCACTCTAGAATGAACACTGTTAGACAGGCTACTGGTGTTGTTAGAAGAGTATTTGTTAAAGGTTAGTGTGAAAAGAATTACAACAACAAATAACGCAGTCTGTAATGAATCCTCTCTGAATGGCCAATAATATGCTAAAAGTATGAATATTTATTAAAAGAAGTAGTCTGTCTTATAATAAGAAAAAAATGCATTTCTGAATTTTAAATAATACAATTTTTTGCGTTTTTTATTTTTATTAAGGAAGGCTTTGTTTATGTTTCCATCTGCGTCAAACCGGTGCATTTTGTTAATGGAAACAATAAATGAATTATCTACTCTATTCTACTGCATTTTAAAATTTACCACCAAATGTACTTAAGGATGAATATTACCTGTACGTGAAACTGTGGAAGCTGAACCAATTTGGTGAAAGATTGCTGCTGCCTACCTGTTTTTTTACGCATTTTTCAGACATGACAAGAAGACTGAGTATAATATAATGTAAAATATTTAATTTTTTTTCATCATTATCATAAAAAAAATTTTTTTAAGTGAAAGTATTTAACTACTAAGCTAAGTAATGAAGGTAATTAGGTTGGTGAGAGCACTATATCAAAGCAACAATGAAGTAAATAGAGTTGATTTTGAGATTTCTCCATCACACTTTTGGCAGTATTTATAAAAGAAAAGAAACTAAGGATGGATGTTTTAAAGGCAATCCAATATTTTTATATGCAAAAGTATTCTTATTTTCTTGTTCCACATATATATATATATATATATTTGTATTTATCATAATAGCTTGTGTACAGTTGTTGGTTATTTTACATTGATCAGGGGTAGCAGCTTATATTATTTGCAAAGGTTCAATAAATGGTGTAAAATGTGATCTTTCTTAAGTACTTTCTAGAGAGTGAATTTTAATGAATGCCATAAATACACATTTAGGCATAAAGGGATGATTGTTTTAAAGTGTAATTTCTATCTGCTAATACAGCCAAATCCCAATTTGGCTTCTTTCAACACTTTTGAATGTGGTATACAAATACCAAGTATTTACCAGGTAGCCTCTTTGTGACTTTTGCTTGGTTTGTTGCCATATTGGTTCACTATATTGAACTCTTAATGATGACAGTGATTGGAATAAACTGTAGATTTTCTACGAACTGGCCCGAAAGTAGCTTAATTATATATCAGGTATACGTTATGGAACCATTTCCAGCCACCAAAGGATTGTCTCAAAGTTATCTGTGTATGTGTGTGTGTGTGTGTTCAGTGGTGTTAATAAGTTCTCCTTTTCTTGAATAAAATTGCCACTGTTAAAGGAAGTCATTTCCAGAACTTAACCTAACCTTTAAACAGGAATTACGCTTTATACTCTGTAAAAAATCTTAATCTGCACCTTTCAAAAGTCATCTACAAAGTTGTCAAATCTGAGCAAATGCTTTTGAAGAACTTGATTTTTCTCAATTTAATAAATTGACATTTTTTCAGAACGTTTTATTAGTAAGGAAATTATTTGTTATTTAGCACAAAGATTATTACTTCACAATGTGTTTATCTAACCATGGGATTATCCAAATAATTCCCAATATACTATAATTGCTGTTATAATCTAGAACACTTTAGTACAAATACATGGCTGACAAGAGATTACATTTATGTTTTTAAACTAAATTATTTACTTTGCTTTAAATTTTCCACCATTGTTTAAATTTTTCTTAATTTGCCAATATCTAAGTATGACACATCACAGAGATGTGATGTTGATGTTCTTAAAATAAAAAAAACACCAAACTTGCAGTCACTTACCTATTTCCTTCAGAATTCTCACAACCTTTGTCCATTTGTGTTGGCATCCTTACACCGCTGTTGGGAGTTAGTTTTTATACAGATACTTCTATTATATAGTCACAACATGCAGATAACTGAGACTTTAAAAAATAGATACATTATACTGACAAATGTCTTTAAAAGTCTTTATAAGACTTTTTTATTTTATGTAATTCCATTGTCCATTTAATGAGCCTGATGTTCTTATGCACAATAAATAACCAGGGGAGCTGCTACACACATAATTTTAGGTTATTTAGCTCTATGTCCACACCATTCTTTTTCAAAAAGGAAAAAAGATAAGTTGGTTTTATTTGTAATCATTTCATGGAGCAACCGGCAAATTTCTATTTGAAGGATGTAGTGAATGGTTTTTTTTTTAAAAAAAAAAACCAGCAATATCAGAAAAATGTTTAGAGCTTTTTCTGCTTGTTTTTGGGTGGGTGTGGCTGGTATAGTTGTTGTTAACATAATCCACATCTGATCTTCCAGCTGGGCTTTATTGTTTTCTTAAGCCAATCCATCTTTCACTATTCCATCTGAGCAGCACCGGTGGTGAGTGGGGGATCCATCTGAAGATGCTATGATGTATACTCATCTTCTTGCTGCTGCTGTTAACTTTCCTTATTAGCAGAGCATTGACTGAAACTTATTACTCGTAGGGATTCTGTTGTTTTCTCTAGTGGTTTTCCCACAAAAATTTATTCAAATAGTTTTCTTAACATCTTTGCTAGTTTTTACAGGAACTATCTCTTTTTTTTTTTTTAAAAAAAATAGGGAAATTTCATTATTTATAAATCAGTTGTAATAAAAGGTGGATGTAGGTATTGAAATGGCACCTTCTGGAAAAACATCTAGCAATCGCCATTTTTCATTTATTGATGGTTATTTGAGTCTCCCATTTTTAGTACTAAAGCGCACTTGCTATGTCAAACCCCTATTTTCCTTTATACCATTCCTACATCGCTGGCTGCTTTCGTTTGCTGCAAGAGTTGTAACAGGTAACTAATGGCTCATTAGTCTTGTGATGGACAGCTTAAGCTTTCAGTCCACTGATTTCGCAACTTTCCTCTAAAGAATGGTAACATCCTTCTGATTGAATTAGTCTTGTTAATTCATTATTTACTTCCACTCAGTTTCCCCTCATTACCACTTGCAACTTATTTCCTCCAGGTCTGTCTGCGTATGTGCACAAACCTAAGACTCTTTGACATGTAGTCTTTGTACATTTTACTGATGAGGAAACTTCTCTCGATGCTCTACTGCAGATTGTTCATTTATTATCATCATTATTATTACTGATACCTTACTTTATTTCATATGAATCTTGTGTGATTCAATCCTCGAGTGATTAAAAGATACCCCAAAAACTGTTGTAATAGAACTTCATTCATAGATGGGAACACACAGTATATTAGCGGCCTGTTTTGCTTAACATTAAATGTATTCCTGTCCAGTATCTCTCACTAGAGAAAAATAAAAGCGACAGGAGATGAAGAATTGAAATTTGTGAGCTTCTACAGTTAGGACAGCTTCTTCAGTACTGATAATAATAATAATAATGGTAAAAATATGCTTTGTTTTAAGAGCATTTTGTATTCAGTGGAACACTACTGAGCTTAATCTATGTTCATATAGTCACCCCTAATGAATCATGTATTCAATAAAATTCTGAATTATTTTATTTGCCACAGAAATTTCTTTTTCAAATCATTTGGAAATACGTTGTGCGCTCCCCTTAAAGAAGAAGAGGGGAAAACACCTTGTTTCTGATTTTATGTCTTTGTTTTTGTAAGTTTTTTTTGCCTTCAAGACTTTGATTTTTCAATACTTTTCTCCAGTTATTTGTCCTGTTAATTAGTAGTTTTATTTACTTTTTTTCGTTTGAAGCAGTAAAGTAATTTTGATGTATTTTCTAGCCAAGGTGGCTGCTCATACAGCAACAGCAGCATCTTATTTCATCCCACTGACCTACATAGTATCATCATAGCTCAACTACTGCAACAACTCTGATACTGAGTCAGGAGATTTATGACTGTGCTTAAATTATACGCAAAGACAAATAAACGATCTACTGCACTGCAAGCTACATAGAGGTAAAACAACATAAAACCATTTTTCTACATGTAACTGACCATCTCTAAATTTATTGATATCTACCAAAGATCGCTGCCAGAGTTCTTTGGTGCACTAATGTATATCTGCCATAACAAACGATAAAATCATAATGCTTCTGTGGTAATGGCGGCAAGTATGTGATGCCATGTCTGTGTATACGTGTGTTCCTCTTTATCTATGTGTAGGCCGGTGCAGTTGTTAACATAATTGCTGTCACACGAGTGACTTGAGTTCAAGAAAGGTTCAGCTTGGTTTGACGTCTGGCCAATTTATCTTTCTTGGGCTGGCTTGGTTTATTTTCATCACTGGCTGACCAGTTTTACTAAATGCACAATGGATATTCGTAATGATAGTATTTTCTGAAAAGTCTCAGAAGATAAGTAGGTGCTCCACGTATGTGTTCAGAATTCATTGTTCTAACACGTACAGATATCCAACACATTATTTTTTTTTTTTCAGACTTGTCTAAAATCAGAAATATCAAAAAGACAACCATGCAAAAGCTGGACAAATCTCAGGCTGAACACGAGTTGTTGTTCTCCTGTCTTTTCAGATACAGTTGCACCATCTAGGATCTGCTGTAAACCATTACCGTCTTGTTTTATCCCCAGCTTATCACAGTTACATTCTTAGAGTCTCCTTTTCTTTTTTTTTGTCACTAGCGGCGAATCTTGTTTCAAACTCTTTATCCCTGCCCCGCCGTCCATCCTTCGAGCTGCCTAAATTAGCCAGGTTACTGATGGAGTTTTGGGGGTTCTCACTGTCTTCAAGAAATGACAAAGCGAAGAAGGAAAAGAAAAGGATGTCGCGTGTGGCACGAAGCAAAGCCATGAAAAAATAAAAGAAAAAAGCCTAACACACAAACAAATGTTTAAAAGATTAAATAAATAACTCTCAGAATATCCAGTGTGGAATCTGTTCTACAATAGTTTTGTCAGGCAGCCTGGCCTGCTGCACTTCATCACAATAAATATTTATTATTTATTTCTCTATTTTTCATGTTTTCATATCCTCATTCATTGGTAGAAACAAATGTGAAAGACGAGAAGTAGATAACACGTTCTCAGTAACTTCAATACCTATACAGATATTTAGACCAGAAAATATATATATTTTTTTTTTAAAAAAATTCCTTGATGTTAGAAATGTACAGATGGAAAATAATCAGCTGTATTATTATTGCTGTCAAGATTCAGTGTTGCAGGGAAATAACTTATTTGAGCTTTCACAATGAATGTTTCAGACTTCATCATTCTCTATTGCCACCATCAGAATTAGTTTTTAGTCCAATTACAGAAAATGCTGGGAGCTTGAGCTTTTTTTTTTTTTTTTAACCTGTGAAAAAATACAATTTGCTGAATAATATTGGCTTAGAACCTACTTTATATATATAATGTATGGATGTATGTTTGTATGTATGCATGTATAAAGGTCTCCTCATTTGTGTTTTGGATACTAAGCTTTGTCGCCGATGCAAAAAAAAATAAGCATTTTACAGCTTTTCTGTTGTCCTCTCACCTCAGAAGCATGTCTTACCAAATCAATTTAATTATTTTAAACACGATGGCAAAAGTAACAGTCACAGCAACAAACAGAATGATACTTTATCATGGTTCAGATCTTGGCGCGTCAGCAGAAATCGCAATAAGTTCTGGTGAACTGGGAGTATTTTGAATGTCTGGCCGGGTACTGCTGCCGTTATTTATAGTGAGCAGTTATCTGGGGTTTTTTTTGTTCATGTTATGTGTGTTTATCATAGATAGCATCGTAACTATTGCGGACAAAACCTAATTTACTTTTAGATATAAAATCTCATCACAATCAATACATGGCTATATCTAGTGCCTCCATGTAGCAAGTTTAACTGGAAACTGGCTTTAGTTTTTTATTTGTTCTCAAATAACAAAAGATGCAGTTTGTTGTTTGTTTTTTCTACTGTATTCTCTAAAAACGCATGGTTTCTTCTTCCATAATTTTATTTACTGTATATAAATTTATGACTGCCCCTTTTCCTTTCAGTTTATATTAATTCCTTTTCTACAGACATCCTTTAAATCCTCAAGAGGTATCCATAAACCCCCAGGTTCTTTAATAAATGAGGAAATAGCTGCTTGATTCGAGGAGGTTTAAAAGTTGCGCTGATGATGACACCAAATTTTTGTTTTTGTTTTTTTTTTTCTTCTTTCAATAATCTGCATGTGCTTTTCTGTACATCTCTCAGCAGCCTGGGATTTGTTTCTTAAGTTTGAATGCTTTGCCAAAAATAACTCAAGCACCTGCTGGCTCTTGAAAGTATTTTAAATTTAGCGGATCTACAACTTTTAAAACTGGTTTTGTTCTATAATTTTGAACAGATTGTATTTCCAAAATTTTGTTGTTTTTTCCAAGAAAGGCTCGCTTTAAGAAATTTGGCTCAATAATCCATCAGAAATTAAATAATTAGCCTTTATCCTTTTAGTTCATTTGTTGTGAAAGTCATCACTGAGAGTAAAGAATTTCTTTGGGCTTAAATTGCCAGTTAATGTTTTGTTTTACATTCCATTATTGTTATATAATGCATCAAAGTTAATTGAAAATAGCAGGTGTCAGGGTGGATGATGTCAGTAATTAAAAAATAACGAGGAAAAAGATCTGTGTATTGGTTGTTTCTTGATAGAACCATCAACAGGAAACATTTTAAGTTTTGATTATATTAGTCAGTCAAACTGTGTAGATGCTATGCAGACTCTCGAGTCAGGCAATTTTATGATGATTGCCAATCGAATTATGGCTTAAATGATCACTCAAACATTTGCAGTTTTTCATGATTTTCAGAAAATAAAATAGTATGCGTGTAACGCTTGCTGAGTGACTTTTGAATTTTGGACCTATGTTGAGATGCAAGCCTTGCCAGATAGGGGTCCATCGTCTAGTGGGACCATGGAATGGAACAGTAGGAATGAGCTTTACTCAGTGGAAAGATGTGGAAGAGTTTAGCGCACTAAAGAAATTTTTAAAAAGATATAAAAAAAAACAGAAATAACCATTTGTAGAAGCCCAGATTGGCTGGAATTAAAATTGTCAGCTGCATTTGCTGTTATGGTTGCTGAAAGTTTAAATTAGATTTAAGGCGGTTTTTGTACCTCTTGTGTTGGTAGATTATCGGCTTTTATGTTATTTTTCCGACAGAAATTTAAAGATTTTTCCTTTTCTACTTCATGATTCTTATTTTTGATTTATGAGATGGCATTAAACTTGTTGCCTCTAATTATGTTTAATACCTTCTTTACTGTGTTAAATAGCAATATTCTTGTTCCAAAACCCATAAAGGAACAGAGAAACTGTTTTTTTTTTTTTAAAAAAATAAGGGGAAAAAAAAGATACTTTTGTAAAGCTTTCCTCAAGAACAGACCTGGATTCTTGCTTGCAGGAACTCTCGCTCATTCACATTGTTTTCGTCAGAGACTGACCTACAAACGGTTTGTTTTTTACAGCAGGTATCAAATAACCTTTTAATCCTTTCTCTCTCTCTTCTCTTTTTCATTTTCTCGGGAGTTCAGCAACAAGTCCATTCTGCGAAGAATAACTGGTCAGCTGCTGATGTCGGCACTGCAGATGAAACCCACTGCCTACTTCAGGTTGGGAACAACAAAACAATTAACAACAGCAATAAGCCTTGTCTGTCATCTCCGCCATCTTTGTTCTCTCGTTGCCTGTTATTTTAATTTAGCAGATTTTTTTCTCCTCTTTTTTTATTTTTTTTTTCCTTTTCGCCTGCATTGCATAGAATCTCCTTACTGACCGAAAATGGTCGGCCAGGTGTTTTGTTGGAGGCCGGCTAGAATATTATTATGGTTTCCAATTTGGCATTTTATTTTTTTCCATTTTGGTCTGCATGGTGTACAACGTTTGTTCCGACGACACACCGCTGCTACTGCTTTTTTTATTTGACGGCATGGGCTATAGTTCTTTGTTTTCATTTTGTCTTCTGCCACGAGGCAGCCTGTCATTCAGCTCCGCATGATGACTCGCTATACGGTCGCAGACACCGTGAGTTCGTCACAAATTGCTTTGCGACTGATTAGATGGGAATTACGATTTTCACACAACGGAGAGGCTAAAAAACCCCTGTATCCTTTCTTGTTAAACAACTGGCTAATTACACCTAAGCACGATTTGTTATTGACAGCATCACGAAAATGTTGATGTAAATGGTCTGTCCAGGCTACCTGTTGTTATCAGCGTCGTCGCAATTGGTACCCGTCTCCATCATGGATATTGGCCGGGAATCACAATTTATGGATTTGCTTTTGGTCTGAGTGAGAAGCTCTGAAAATAATACAACAGTTTAAAAAATATTACATGTACAAATTATCTTTTGTGACACATGAATAAGAAGATTAGATGCAGGTACAAATAATGTTGCTCTCCATGATTATGTGAAAAAATACAATATAGAGATTCTTATTTAAATATAGATCTGTCATCTATTTTTTAATGATGACTGCTGAATTTTTAGCACTGATAAATACTTTTTAATTGTTGACATAATAGCATAATCTAAGAAGAAATAAAGTAACTTTTTTCCTTTAGTTTCTACCAGCTTGTTCTTTCCGCTTCAACATTAACATCGTTTGGATGGGTTCTCTGCTAGTTCCAAAATTGAAGATTATTATCAACCAAAACTAAAGTATCTCGCCATCCATGGTGCAGTAAATAAGTTAGTAATTGTGTTGATACTTTCTTTTCTATTGCCGAGATGCTGCTGGCTTCTTGATTCCGGACCTCCCCAAGTGTCTTTCCAGATGTTACTGTTGTTTTTCATTGTAATGTTATGGCAAAAATGGCCATCGACTTTGTGAAGTCTCTTCTGAAATTGATGTGTAGCAGGAAGAGACAACAGTAAAACAAATTAAGGTACCAACACCAATTTATTGAAACAAAATTCTCATCTTGATGAACCGAAAGTGTTACTGATGTCTGATGCTGTTCTCAGTAACAACTTCCAGACATAACACATGGCACACAGCTGTGTACAACCAACTACTGTATATGACTAGAATGTGTTACTGATTTGGAGTTTTAACACAATCGCTTACAGTGCTGGGGCGCCAATGTTTCCAGACAGCTCCATAAAGGTGTGCGTTTTGGTGACTGCGGTGGCCAAATAAATATACAGAAATGTCCTGTTGGTTGTTCACTTTAAGCATTGCAGGGTTGGTTCTTCCCTGACTCCAAATGGGTTATGTGGTCTTGGAGCCAGATAACGTTTACAGGTACCTACCTCTTCAGGAAAAGAGACACCTGTAGTAGGTCTGGAAGTTTATATATGCGGCGGAGAGGGAGGTGATGATCTGGCTGCGCTGTCTTCATGTCCCCTACCCACCCACGTATGTACCCTTGCTTCCCTGTGGTTTGGGAGTTATAAGCAATCAACTGCAGGAAGTAACTTTGTAGTCACCATGTATTGCATAAATGGAAATCTGAGTAATTAATAATTGTCAATTAAAAAAGAACACAAAAAATGCAATCGGGACCCTGGCTTCTACGCCCCATCTTCTTCAAGCATTTAAACAAACAAACAAACCTAAGTAATCTTAAGGGAAATTTGATAATGCAAATATTTTCTTATCAGTTTGAAATTTTAATCTTACATTTTATTTCAGAGAGAAAAAAATTAATTCTCAATGTGTTTTGCCTTTGTTGTTGTCCCCCCACCACCACACTTGTGATATGCTTAGCCCGGAAGTTACCACCTCCGGCCGCACTGCCAGAAGCAGCAGCGTCTGCAGGGTTCTTTCAGACATCTTTCTGTTACCTTATTGGCGGTAAAGAAACAATGTTTTTTGTAACCTTTCCCTGTTACCACCACCAACATTTAGAACCTGCAAAAGAACTGCGAGCATTGGTGTCGACTCGCCCCAGTTGTCCATTTTCTACAAACGGCTTGAACTGTTCTCGATTGAATTCATTCTAAATTTTAGTTGTTGTTTTTTTTTTTATTAACACTTTTAATTCTCCGAGCCACTAAGCATCTGGCCAATTAGATGGTACCCTACCCCCCCATTTTTGTTGGAGTACTTACATCTTTTCTTTCTGTTAATGAGATACCAAGATTCCCCTACTCTGGACGTACTTGGATTACCGCTTTCATCTTCTTTTCTGTCAAAGTATTTTTTTTGCTACTTATGATTCAGATGATGAAGCTGTCAGTTTGCTCGACGTATCAGCGCCCATGTAACCATGAACAATTTGCCATTGCCCCGCCTGTCTACTTTCTCTAAATAACACATTACCAGTAATGTCCCGGTTTGTTCTTTGTTAACCCTGCCACAGAATATCTCCCACCCACCCACCCCCATTTGTTTAACAGTAGTTCCTGGGTAATCTTTCTTCTGGCTGTTTATACAGAACTGTATCAAAAGAAGAAAAAAAAAAAATCTTAGGTAATGAAATATGCCGGACCATTTCACCGTCTCCACGCTACTCGTAACATTTCTGAGAAACACGAGATTTGTGAGGCAAGCACGACCGTCTGAAAACTGTGCTCATTGTCACATTAAGTTGTTGTTGTTTTTTTTTGTAAGAAAAGAATTTCTCTTACACACATGTGCACAGCTCCTATTAGTTATCCCGCTACTGATGTTGAGCTTGTATATATTCTCAAAATAATCTCATCTCATCTTAAATATTCTTGCCTACAGATTGTCTCAAAATTTTACAAACTGGATAGCAAACTTGATCATCTGTCATTTGTATCGTGCGAATATTATTTGTTATACGGTTTTATTAGAAACAGCTTTGATTAAGGTTGCTTTCACTTTACGTGTTTATATTAACTGTGTGAATTATTAATGAAAACTTCAGTGTTTTGAGCATTTGAAGAGATCTTCGTTTGTAAAAACCACCAGCCTTTTCATTTCGTCTAAAATAAATTGCTATAATTATCTTTCAAGGGAACAGTAGTCACCTTTCATATTCGCCACTGCTCCTTAGTACTTAAAATTGTTTTGGGTTTGTTTTTAATGCTGGCAGTGGAGAATACCTGTTCTATTTATTCCACCTTTTTTGTGGCTTACATTATAATTTCCAAAGTCTGACAGGTGCTGTTATCTTAGAACTCTTAAACAGTAGGACCCCAGTGCTCTGTTGAACTGGTCTCCATCAAAATAATACAATTTATCAGTGCTTCTTCCCCCTAATATGGTGTTCATTCAATAAAATTACTGTTAGAACTAAACTCAGCCAGTGGGGCCCCCTATGATTAGAAAAAGTGAAAACAAAAAGGGGGGGAACCCATTCCATTCACCGGTGCAAAACCCTTTTTTTCAAAACTGCGATGAGACGATGACAGAGCCATGACTCAAAGCTGCCTCTGTCTTGGTTATGCACTGCATCCCGTGTTAAATGGAGAGTAACACGCAAAATGACTTTTCCAAAATTGGTTTAGCTTTTCATTTTTTCTGACATTTCTAGATCTGTTATCATTTACTAGATTTGGTCATAACAGTTAACAATGCAAACATTACAGAATTCTAAAACGTGTGGGCTGGCCACAAAACTCCAATGGCTGCACCAGGGAGGGAGTTCTGACAGGGGAAGGGGAGGGGGAACTCTCGCAGAGTAAAGAACGCAACACATGGCCGGCCTGCACACCCACACCAAGCTAGAACTGCCAACATGGTAAACCAGTCTGCCATACCTCACTAAAGTCTCAGCGAGGAAAGCTGTTTATGTTTCTGGATTGACGTAAATGGAACTACTCGGAACGTTTTGTGGAAGCTCAAAGATACGTCTCAGGCTCTGTGTTTCACGATGGCTACCGCTTAACAAAAATATACGACTATCAATTGAAGTTACATTTACCTGGTGCATTACAACCATCGTTCTGAGGGGACCACGATTAGGGTGAATCCTAAGCAGAGGAGGCTGCATGGACCAACAGCAACAGCTTGGCACCCACAGGCTCAGATGGGAGGAAGGTTTATGTTAAACTTTTTCTTTCTTTTTTACAGTCAATTATAAGGTCCATCACTTAATGTTTAGAAAATAGATCTTGTCTGGTGTTCTGATGCTTTATGGCAACTGTGGATCTATCGAGGTGATCCAGTGTTCAAAGCTAAATTTGGTTATTTTGAGGAATTTGGATTTTAATGCACTGTTTAACTAGTTACTGGTTTTTTGTTTGGTATTGCCATTGTTTTGTCGCTGTTGTTCATCATTTACCATGAACTACTGTGATTTCTTTCCTTTTTTTTTTAGCAGACTTTTTGTAACAGTTTAAAGTATTTGAGGCGGCTCCCTGACTCTCGTCACAGATATCTCTCTCTCCCCTGGAGCGAGTGGTCACAGAAGCCCACTCGCAGGTCTTGGTCCCACGTCTCTCTGACTCGCCACACTGGTCCTTAAAGACCAATGCTGCTTGTTTTTTGTATTTTCATTTTCCATCACAGATATTGGAAATTCCACCGCCAAAATGTTTACGGGTCAGAAGCCATCATTTATTAGAACTTAAAGGTTGGGGTCAGAAGCCATCATTTATTAGAACTTAAAGGTTGTTTGCCAGTTAGTAGCCTACACTCGCTGCAGATTTCTCATTGTTTCAAGAAAATTCTACAATATTCATGAACCTGACCCTCGGGTAATTCAAAACTATTGATGTTTACAGGTTTTTTTTTAAGATATTGAATTTAATGTTGTGGATATTTCTTGAGCATTAAATAGAAGGTGGCAGTTTCTTTATTCTAATTCTGTAGCTATAATTTATGAAAAACCCACCACCATTTTCTTCCTTGATTGAACAAACTTTAAAAAGTAATTGTTTTAATGATCAACACAAATTTCCATTTATATGACAAATTATGTACGTAATACTCACTGGGGTATTTCTCCCATTTGCTTAGTAATAGATACTGAGCTGATACAGCTGCAATTTCCAGTCTTCTTTTTTCAATGTAAACTCCAATAAGACATTGAAAAAATTATTGCAGCCTCAACTTCCAGCATCGCAATATAAACAAGCTGAAAGCACATACCTTCTGCTGGCACAGATGGAGAAGGGGTATTTCGGCTTGCATTTCTCAAGAATATTTTGGTAAATCCACAGGATGAAGTGTTGCATCCTAGGCCGTAGAATAGGT
Source organism: Nautilus pompilius (assembly GCA_018389105.1). Classification (NCBI taxonomy): domain Eukaryota; kingdom Metazoa; phylum Mollusca; class Cephalopoda; order Nautilida; family Nautilidae; genus Nautilus; species Nautilus pompilius. Next base: position 424,681 of record JACATO010002180.1, on the reverse strand, counting down.
GCGTCTTGTGGCATCAATGTGAGGTTTGAAAATTGGTGTTGCGCATATTGAAATGGAGGGAAAAGAGTATGTAAGCATTAACAGCACTCAAGAGACTAATTGTCACGTGAAAATAATAATTAGTATGAACGGTTTTGTGACTAGACTGCATCTCACAACCCTTAGTTTGGGAACCACTGCTATTAAAGTTTTCCAGATATTTCTTTATCTCCTCTGAAGTACAGCATGTGCATATTTGTTTAAAAACTAATTACTCTGAGCATCAGCTAATTGTTTTTCAATAAAATATGAAGCAAATAAATATATAATCTACAGTATCTTGATAGCAGATTTGCACAGGTAATCAACTCAAGACTATTGTAGAGTTTATCCATGTTTAATAATTTTTGCCTTTTAAATATCAGAATCATGGCCCTTATTTTTGTACAGAATTCTATTAAATCTGTATCATGCAGTCTACTCCCAATGAGCGGGAGCATATCAACTCCTCAGGTTTATTTAATGTTGCCATTTGCATCAAATGAAGCAAGAAGAAAATCTTTGTGGGATAATAAAAAAGGAAGGAAGGTGATGGTGCTACTCTGCATACAACTGTTTGGAAAATAAGGCAAAATATTTTCCCCCTCATTTCTTATTCATGGCATTAGTTAATAGAACCCATCTTAGCAGCCTGACCACAATGGAATGTAAGAAGACCAAGAATTGGGGCTTTACGATTTAATGACAACATAGCAACACACACATCACACTCAAGATGTAGTGCTTATATAATGCTCTTGTCTTTCACATGGCATTAGTAGGGCTGCCATCAGCAATTGCCCCTTTATTCCTTGAACTACCTACCCAAGGCACCCTTATCCACTATGACGATGTCCCAATAGAACAGTTGCAGCACCTTCTGAGGATGACTCGCATGCTGCGCACTTCGTTGTAAAATCGATCCCGGTACCAAACAGGCGGGTAACTGACCTTTTGTGATTTCATGGATTATTCAAATACAATATTTACATTATTGCATATTCAGATACAGTAAAATCTTATGAATCATTGATTAACTACATCAAGAAGAGTTCTTCATCTCCTAAATTGCCTACCTTCCCTCAACCCTGGTTTTTGAAAAGCTAAATATTATTTTTGCTTCGCTGACCATTATTTCCAAAACGAGGTCACGGGTGACTGTCACATAAATAAGAGTCGATGGTTCCTTCTATCCACTTAATGCTTTTTAAAAAAATTTTTGACAAGTTATGAACTAAATTAAATAGGACGAGATGATAAGGACTACTTGTTTAGCAATTTATGCTCAGAATATTGTAGTTAAATGCACTTTTGCAGCATTGTTTAACTGTCCATGCCTGTTCTAGTTACCAGGGTTAGCTCTAACAAACTTCCACTGGTACTGACAAATGCTACAAAACTTACTTTGCAAACAGGGTCATTGTACTGAAATGAATTCGTTTTGGTAGATCTTGGAGCATTAATGTTAGGTCTTTCTTGAGCATCTAGCAAATGAAACTAATTGAAGTGTAGTCAGATATAGCTTGTCTCAGTTTTTCTTTGCTTAGTGAAACTTTTGCAAATGAGTGTGGCCAGCTTTTCACGTACAACTTTGAGAACTTAGCAATAAGTCTGTACTGTTCATAGATTGATGATGATTGGTGATGTCATTGAAAATCTGTTTGAGTTATTGAGACCTAGGATGCAGTTGGTCATTTATTACATACTGTATATGCATGCGCACACGTGTGTGTGTGTGTGTTACTGGTCATAACTAAGAGGAATTTTGTATGACTTGCTCAAAATATTGGTGAAATAAAATATATTTACACTGATTTATTTTTTTATATGCTAGAACAATGCAGAATTTAATAACACGAATCTTGGAATTGTATTGTATTTCTTGGTAATCATAGAATAATCAGAATTTTAAATTTTCATTTTAGTTAATTTTAGAAAAGATGTGTAATATTCTTGGCATAGCAGATATCTTATAGACGATTACCCATTATAGTGATCCTTCCCTGCCTAGCATCATTAGTACTGACAACCCACATTTTGGTAATATTTTCCTGTCACCAATCAGAAGACTGTTTTGGTAGTAGCTTTATCTGTAGGGATTACATCTTTCAACATTTTACTTAAAAAAGAGGAATTAATACACTCAAAATAGATAACATCATCACATTTCTCCTGGCTGGCTAAGGCTAATGCCACAGTTATAATTAGAATAAATATCAGAATGTGATTTAAGATTCTTCAAAGTGGAAAGTATAAGAAACCATCTACGGATCTGGCATCATCTATTTGATGAAGACTAAAGAGTAGGATGAAGTTCTGTAAACATGATGTGCATCTCATTCCTTTAGCAAACCACCTCACATAAGGTCTTCCAAAATTTGACACTTGGACACAATACCTCATTCATTAAAAGAAACTTCTTTTTTCAGAAGGAACTCTACTATCCAAAATGGTGACACTCTAGTTATTTTTGATTTAGAAAGTCTATTCACAAATGTTCCAACTGATGAGATATTAACCCCCACCAAAAATACACTTGAACAGGACATTAACATGTCTACAACTTATTTCCAATTCAAAAATGCCTTCTATGAACAAACTGAAGGGATCACTAGGGACTTGCCCCTATCTCTTTCTTTGCAAATATCTATGTGGAAGATTTAAAAGAATCATCGAATAATATTTGTGGATTAAAAAAAAAATTAAGAAATTGCTAAGATGCATTGACAGCCATATGATAGAAGGAATTCAGAACAGTTATCTAAACAACATTCATTAGTTATCAAATTTACCATGGAGATAAAAAGCAATAACCAACTGCCCTGTCTGGTTATTCTGGTTTCCAAGAAAGAGAACACACTGATTACCAGTACATTAAATTTATTTACAAAAGTTCTGTGATATTAAGAAGAAACCAGTTAAAACATCTGGACTCAAAGCAAGACCCATTATCCAACTAAGCCACAATTTTTTCTGCCCTGTGTAAATGTGGTAAGAAATACATTGTTCTTAGTAGGCCTCTTTACTTCACCAGAGTAGAAGAGGACAGACAAAAGGTTAGCTTTGCTCCTTCAGCTAAAAGTCAACATTTGTGGACGATCACATGATTAGCAGTGTTGGGTGAATGGTGTTCCACCATTGACCATGAGCAGCACCATTGTAAAAGGAAAGTGAAAGAGAGTCTACATGGATCACAAACACAGTGATCAAAGCCAGTGTTAAGGTCCATAAAATCTGGATACTCCTATTAACTGACACACAGATTTAATTATATCAAAAAGTACTAATTAGGCGGATTCCCCAATGGCACAGTAAGCTAAAGCATCAGTCAGAAAATGCACCAGAGTGGCTTGGCACTAGTTCAAAAACAGCTCCATTCACTTGAACTCTCCTAAAACTAGAAAAGCCTACTGAAAACCAGATTTAGACTGAGTCCTAGTGATGGAGAAATATTGCCAAAACACAAGTTCTTCAGTTATTTTGGGCAATTCTCATCATCTAATTAGTTGGTGCCGATGTCTACAAGGGATTCAAAACTGGTTTATGTGGCTGTCACCTAGGAAACATTGCCAATTCTGATTCATGAGGAGCCCAGCACTTTCAACTTTGAGAGGAAACCCACATGGCTGGCTGGTGAATAAAGGTGAAGGGGAGTAGGTTCCGACCAAGATTTAAACTAGGGCCTCCAACCTAGCTATCCAGTTGTAGCCGTCGAGCCATAATTTTTCCCTTCCTTTACAATTTTTTTAATTAATACTTTGCCATAATTTGGTTCATTGATTGTTTTTGTTGTTTTTTTTTTTAGAAAAAAAAAAGTTACTAGGGAGGTTTTAAAGATGGGAAATTTGAATATGACTGTAGGATTGCAATATGCTCCAGGTCTGTCAGTGGCCATAGTCTAGATCACAGAAAACATTCATATTAAAGTTATTCATCAGTCATCCTAAAATTTTTTAGGAACCTTATGATTTCTTATAAACATATTCAAATTAAGCCTTGCTTCATGAAAAAAGAAAAGGTATATTTATTGTAATTTTGGAGAACAGCCTGACAACAGCTGCTGCAACCCATTTTTCTGGTAACAGAAGTTATCTGTTCTTTCTCCTCTCAGACAGGGAGGTAGCCGATAACTCTGCTCCATACTTATCTTGATAGTTTTACTTGCTGGCATTTTTCCTCCCACATTCTTGGCTTCATGACAATACATGATTCCAAACTTCTATTACCGTTATCGATGTTCATGGAAAGCAATAAAACTTTATTCCCATAAATTTTTTGGATTGTTTTTTCCCTCTCTTTTGTTATTTTATGAAGAGTTCACGGCAGCCAAGTAATCCATCTTTTTATGAGCCCCTGTCGATGTTGATCGAATACCAACTAGGGAGTTGGAAGAAGGATACTAAAAGATAAGTTTTCATAGACATTAGATTGGATTCTGGCTAATTGTAATTGTCTGGTTGGCTTTTGAAATCTGTGGACCCTTTTTTGTGTTTTTCAATGTCATAGATGTGACCAACATATATTAGGATGAATGCAGAATTAAAATAATTTTGCTTAATCTTTTAATTTTGTGTATTTTTAATGAAAAATTCATCTGTTCTTGGTAAATTAAAACTCTTGTGGTTTACAGTTATTCCCATTATTTCTATTAGAAGATATGACAGGCTTACGCTGAAAGGGAATTTTGGGGGTTTTGTTTACTGTGAATTTTATGATGAGAATCCTGTTTTAGGAAGCATCCTGAGATAATGGGCTTAATCAGTATTCTCTGGTGGAGGATAATCCACCAGTGACAGACACTGGATTATATATACATGAAGCTCGTGTTGCTGGAAATAAACATTTAGTCAGGGATGACAGATGATGACAAAACCATAACACTTGATAAGGCAGTGGATTTCTGGTATTGACTCCCTGCAAAGTCAATTATTAATGGAATGACTAACATAGTTATACTTATGTTTGGGGGGAGATCTTTAACCTTTCCGCTAGTGCTTGCTGATCACCTCATCTCTAAATTCCAGCCTAACAGATGTTCCATCATCCCTCTATCACCAAAAGCATTTTGAACCTGGTAAAAAATCAAAGGCTGAGCTTTCACCTTTAAACCTCCTCTCTCTCTCTCTCTCTCTCTCTCTCTCTCTCTCTCTCTCTCAGCTATTTCCAGATGCTGTATGCACCTTTCTGTGTTGCAGACCATTCACCTTGCTGACTCAAACTTAAAAAAAAAACACTACAACAAACAGCTAACACCTTTGCCTGAGATCAAATAACTAAGATTTACCTTTTGCGATTAGAGAAGTTTACTGGTCTCCTTAGAGCTTCTGATAGTAAAGAAGATAGAATGTATGTAACAGACAGCTGTGATTACTGTACATCACATCCAGTTATCGTTTGGCCCAACTGATATGCTTGGTGGCAGAAACCATCTCTGGGTTTTCTTGCCAATTACCCAAAACAAAAGCAAAAACAATTGAAAATGGGAAAAAATGCTATAACATCTCAGGTATCTCCAAGGTGGCTCAACTAAATAAATGTATGCATATAGCCGATGTATAATGCAGACAATGTTTCTTCTTTTCATTGTTTTCTAACACACTCTGTGGGTGCTCATTATCCTTATTTATAATAATAATAATAATAATAATAATAATAATAATAATAATAATAATAATAGCTGGCTTGCTTAGAATGTACCAACAGACTTGCAGTTCACCATTTTTCTATGTTATGGAATAAAGGAATGACACACCTAGCCTGTAAGATTTTACCTCATTACAAATGATGCATTTAAGCAGTAGAAAACGTGTAAAAATATAAGTTATACTACCAATAAATGTTGTTTTCAAACAATGCACTGATTAAACTTAACCTGGTAGCCAGTCTGGACTCCTGGACAGTCCTGCCTTTCTAAATTCAGCGTGTTATTTGAAATGTGTGCATGTTAACAATTTTTAGCTATAAATTTTATTAAAAACTAATATATATGAAATTAGCTTAGTAAGCACCTCTCTTAGATAAGAGTGTTAATGCAGGATTGGGTTTATCAACCTGCATGGTTATCACTTATAAACATTGCAGGGAGGTTTCTTAATCCATTTATTTATAGCCCTTTGATTTCACAGATGGCTTTTCACATCTTCATTCACCGAGTTCTTAAATTTTCCTATGATGATGCATGAGGAGGCTGCTATAGTGCAGTTGTGAGATGACTGGTTTCAGCAGCTTAACTCGGTTCTCATAGCACTTCTGTGAGAGATGGATGTCGTTAATCAGCCAGCGGCAGAAATGCAAAGCTAAATTTTGCTTTTAATAAATCAGGCAACTACAGGATTTTGTCCGTGGCTCTGCGTTGATCCCACTGCTAGCTGAATAGACAGTTTGTGTTTTTTAAGACTATCTTTTGAAAACTGAAAACAGGGAAACAATTAGGAATAGTAGCAAAAGATAGATCTACAGCATGCTAAATAAATGTATCAACTTTCATTGTAATGTATCATTTGTTGGTGCAAAACTCGCCTGGCTGCTAGACAATACAAGCAGCCAGGCGTTGGACTCAGGAGGCTTTTTGCTCCATGAACCTGGAAACAGCTACAGACAGTGCCATTGACTTCTGCTGCTATCAATAGAGTGCTGATGTTACTTGAAATTTCTTGCTCTGGGCACTTAAAGCTGGGAATCAAATGTGAAAATTTTGCAAAAATTTGACTACAGCACCAAAAGCATTCCTAAATTACTCTCTGCTGATAATTAGCAGAACATTCCCATAATGCTAAGTAAAAGGTGTCAGACATTACAACTATTGCTATTGAAAGCAGAAAGGGCAGTTTGGGCTAATGTCTAGCAGAAAATCTGCTTTTGTTCTGCTGCATTATGGGAATGTTTTCTTAATTATCATTGTGCAGGAATTTTCAGCTTTTGTGTGTACAACTACACACCCAAGTTAGAACACACGACTTTGAACTATTTCTAATATCTAAAATAGCTTCGATTTTTGTTTGGACATCTTGATTTAGATTATCTTTTTCTTAACGCCAGCAATGTTTAACCATCTGTGCAGAGTCAAGCACTGTATAGATAAGACCAAGGTAAACTGTCTCTTGCATCAGTTCAATTAATTAGTCTGCATGCTGCATCATTTGCTGAATGGATCTTGGTTATTTGCCTACATGTTTATTTTTGTAAAGGTTTTATTATGTCATGTGAAACGAGACAAAACCTCATTTACTGACTGAGTAAAAAAACAAACTTTACAGGCAGTTACTGATAGAGAATTAACTTAATGATGCAAAGACAGAGTATACATGAACTGTCAATGAGTTTATCCCTAAAGCAAAGCACCATCAAAGGCTTTAAATTGTAGATTGAAATGTCATAGTAAGGAATTTAGGCCTCTTAGCAGAGACTTATTTTCTTCTCTTTTTTTAAATATATACAGTATCTTCCATCAAATATTAGACTCTTCAATCAGTGCGATCTTCCTCTCTCTGGTAATGAGCCTTATAACCAATGGCCGCATGAAGTTGAATGCTTCCATCAATGTTCTGAGATATACTGACTGACCCATTCACTGGGGAAAAGGAGGGAAATATTTTAGAATATTTGGTTACTACTATTTATTCTTTTCTTATTGATCTTGGAATTTTCTATAATGAAGTGAAAACCCTTAGGTTACATTGGTGCTAATGATTGAGATTGCATCTTCTGGTTTTTATAATCAAATTCCTAATGTAATAGGTACAGAAAGTTTTATGATAACTTTGCTACCACTGTGGCATACATGTAGTTAGGGGTAGACTTATAGGAAGAAATACCCACAGAATGATCTGTATGGGTTATTTTAATAGAAATAAAAGAATCAATTTTAAATATTATTTTATTAAAATTTTACCAAAACTTCCTTTAACTGTTGTGTTTTATCTTGCAGGCCAAACTGAGTGTGCCCAGGTAAGAATCAGTGAGCTGCTGATTTCTGTAAAAGGGACACACACCTACAAATGTATTTCCACTTATGCATGTTTATCTGCTTCCAGAAATTCTTATTTGAAAATTTAAAGAGAAAAATGTAAAATTTTGTTAAAATTGGTTTCTTGCAAATCATTTTTTCTTCTTTTAATGTTCTTAAACTGGCCATGAACAATTCTTGATTGTTGTTTCATCACGAGTTTGTCGAAACTAAGCCATAAAAATAATTCTAGTTAAATATATTAAATATTCAAGTGTTGTTACACACACACACACACACACACACACACATACACATGCATACACTAAACAAAACATCACAGGTGTGAAACCTCTTGTTTGACTGCTCACTGATACCCTGCCCATTGTGGTTGGTGACGTATTACCCTTGAACTCTGCATCAGCTGAAGGCATGAGACGTGTGACATTTCTGTTGCTTCAAGTGCTGCATGCAGCTTTTGGTTCCTGGATGATGCTGTGTACCTGCAAAGTCGCATTACTCTCAGGTGATTCCAGATTTGCAAAACAGTGGTTCAAACAGTTGGAAAACCTGTCACATAATGAAGTTATGAACATTAACATGTGGCAATTCGACAGTGACATATCAGTAAACAGGAAAATTTAGCTGTAACTAGGCTACTGATCTAAGGTAAACAGGCAGGCGTAAAGCTGGTGAACATTGTGTAATGCAGAGTCTGTCTGTGGCATAGACACAGATTGGTTCAGTTCATGAGACCTGGAGGGGATACCACAGCAGTACTGACTATCATGGTAACCATTACATCCACTACTGGCTTGATAAAACTGCTATCTCAGCATATTCCATCTGTATTTTCAAGCAGACTATAAATTGGCTAGATATCCAACGTTTCACAGTTTTAGAACCAGAACACAGAGTGGCTAAGAGAGCCAGGTTTTCTTCTCTGATGAGGTAAATTCAGCATTCACTTTACTGTTGTTTATTTACACATTTGACAGGAGCCAAACCGACATAATACTGACTAATGTATTGGCAGGTGGCCGTGTTCTCTTTTCGGATGCTGTGTTATGCAATCATAAAGATAAAATGATCCTTTTTGATGGATCTGGATAAGACCACTAGACCTGTTATACTGTTTATATGGTTATTAATTTATCTTGGTGGATAATAATGCAAGGACCCATTATGCAAGAATAATCATAGACCAATCACCTTCAATAGGAAAACATCCGGTATTTGCCATGACCTTATTCCCATAATATAAAATGCATAGAAGATATTTGGGATAAGCTCTTTGGGTGCAATGAATAGTAACCTCATACTTTTAAAACCATTCTGGAACAAGGTAAAGCCTTAACAAAGAAAGGGTCATGCATTATAACAAAAAGTCAGACATCTGGCAAACAACAGAATGACACATTTTCAATTGTTTGCAAATGTTTCATCTCCCATAGATTTTGCATTATATCACAATCCATATATTCTGGTTCTGTAATAGACAGTTTTGCGATAAGTTATAAACATTTATTTAAATACATCTATACACAAATAAAAAGACACTGTCTTGGTCCATCATTGCTGATTCTACAAAATATTTAAAAAATAAGGTGAGTTTTTTTTTTTATCCTACTTTATTTGCTATTGTTTATTTTGTTGGTTAAAATTTGATTTTCCTCCCCTGAACAAAGTGTGTGGTAATGTTACCTGTGGAAATTTTGTGTACTGAAAATTAACCATTTCTCGTTGAAGTTTCTTCGAACAATATGTTCAAAGAGTTTCGAGCCATAACTAATTAAACTATACCATTCACAAAAGGATTTATACTAAGACATTTAAAAACACACCATATTTAAAACATATAATCATTTCGACTTGCTGATATTTCTAACTGAAATATATTAATATTTATTTTCCACATATACAGGAAGAAGAAGAATCTTTCTTGGTCTTTTCAAAGAGTTAGTGCCAGGCTTTTCTCTTTTCTTTCTGTCTGACTGTATTCTTCCAACAACAAAAAAATCAGTTGATAAATATTTTAAAATTACACAAAGTTTATGATGAATAATTAAAAATTCCATGCCTGAATGCAACATGAGTATTTTTTATTCGTCAGTAGATGGCTGGCTCTCTGACTTAGAACTCTGGCAGAAAGGGAGAAGGGATTTTGTCTTTAGCTGGATTTCTTTACAAAACTTGCGAGTAAAGTTTTTCAAGAGAAGATGCAACAGATCTCTCCTCGCTTGCACTGGAAAATGTTTCGCTGTCCTTCAAGTCTGAAGATGCATCACTGCTGACCATGTTCTTTTGACAGAACTCTGACAGGAATTTGTTTTCTAGTGGTGATGGCTGGCTTAGCACCATTTGCATTCTTTTACCCACTCCTCTCTGATCCAGTGGCAATATATATATATATATATATATATATATAAATATATAGGAGGATTTGCGTGTGTGTTAACAGGAAACTTTTAATTTAATTTGGCCAAAGATTCAGCCAAAGCTGTTTAAGTAAAAAATAACCCAAATACTGAACTCTTTAAGATTCATTGTCACCAGTTTTAACAGCTACAACTGCAGGGTAGTTTTCCCTAAAACCATCTTATGAAGGCCACCCAGGTCAAACACACTTTAGCTCTGTTGGGGTTCTTTCTTCAGCTTTCGACTTTGGCTGGCTGCATTCATGTCTGTGCTCGATAAATTTTACTAGGCATTTTCTTTCTCCATCTTATCACTCATTTTCCTTCCAGGTTTCCTGGCTGTTGATGAATGTGAATTTATGCAAAATAGAAAAAATTAAAAGTATTTCATTTTCTCTAATTAGAGTCATCAAAGAAAAATATCTCAAGGCAATTATTTGTTTACTTCTTCAGAGAAAGAATTCCAACAATTTTTTTCTTTCTAATTATTTTATTTCAAAGTCTAGAGCTACTTTAGGCTGCAAATCTCGTACTATCTTGCCAAAGAAAAGGGAGAGAGAGAGAGAGAGAATTAATAATACGGAATTATTGTTTCTGTACACTTGCAAAAAAAAAAAATGAAATATTCTTTTAGATCCTTTGTTCCAACAGCAAATATTAAATCAACAGCAAAAACGTTTCCTTACATTAAAAAACAAACAGTTCTTCCCACCTCATTAATATCGGTAAATTAAGATAATACAATTTCTTACTCTTAGTTCTCTCTATATAACACCCACTGTATGTTTGCAATTCAGTGCCCAGTTCAGGATTTTATACCTTAGTCCACACAGCTTGCCACTAGTGTTTATGAATCAGTAGTGAGATTATTAATCACTGATTACTGAATGCCTGTTTAGAAGTAATTAAGTGTTTTCATAGCCATACTTTGGAGACGTCAGAGACCTCACAGCCAACGATCTTGCATAACTATTATTCACACCTAAGCACCGAGCAGCACATGAACAACTGCGATGTGAGTGCAGTTTGTTACAGGGAAATTGTGGTGGCGCCAACCACACATTCCAAGATGTATGTAAAGTTGGAATTCCTCCTGAAAATAACAACATAGGCAAGTTGTTACAGGGCAAGCCAACTGAGTCTGTTAGCCAACTGACCTCTTGTAGAAAGATGACCTAAGAAAGCACCACTCACAGGGATATATTATGCTTTTTCTTTTGTTAAGAGCTGTCTGGAAGGTTTAAACTATTATATCAGTGGCCTCATCAACCAGACACCACAGCATTCAAACAGGTTTGTATATCCTGTTAACAATGCACTTTTTAAATATTCCTAATGAAGAGTGTCGTTAGCATTTCAGATGTGCAGCTAATGCGCTTTTGTTTATAAAAATAGAATATATATTCTAGGAATAATCAGACTACTCTTATTATTATTTCAACTACAACAAACACTATTAATTTGCTGAATTGTATAATTACAACACTCTTTTGATTTTTGTTGGGTTTTTTTTTTAATTTAAGAAATGCTATATTGCAAAGATAGCAACCTAAAGCTGGCTTTAATCATTTTTTTTATTGTAGACTTAGGAATTTGCTTTGTATGCATGAACTGATTTGTCTTGTATCGGGGTTTTCTGCTCAAAGACGCAAAGCCACCATTTTGGACTCTTTCCTGCCTGAGGGATGTCCTGGTCATTACGCCTGGTGATTGGTTTCACTGGACCAAACTCCATCTCTCAATGAGTGCCATAAGACCGCCCTTTATTGGGCATTTCCCTTTAAATTGTTGTAGGGGGGGCAAATAAACTGTGAAAATGTTTCTGATTTTTATTTTTAACTTAAGAAAATGCTTGTACTTAAGTAATTAACATTTAAAATAAATTTTCTTAGTGTTTACCATAAGGACTTGAATGGGAGATTAGTAAAAAAAAACAAATTTCACTGTATAAATTAAGTTTTTATGAGTAGTTCTCCCCCTTGGAGGATAGTAAAGGGTTAACCAGTGTTTTTGCTAGCAAGTGATCTCACAAATCACTGATTTCAAGATTCTTGAGGAATTACATTTTTTGTTTATGTATTTCATCTGTTACCATGACAACATTTTGATAATAGTATACCATTAAATATACATGTGTGCGTGTGTGTGTGTGTTCAAAATTAATACTACTGAATCATCCGATTATTGATGGTGTAGTTTCTATAGATTAGCTCCTCCATTAATCTTTTCTTCTAAATGTTCTTGCCAAATATACAGATTATGGTTGGCAGGGGTCAAACAACTGGTCAGGGGTCATTGACAAGTAACCAGAAAGAGAATGATTTCAGGCAGCACTAATTAGATTTATTAACGGTCTCACACTTCTAGTACATCATGGCTGGCATAGAGAAGGCTGCAAACATGGCCTGCCTCTGCTGGGAAACAATATGTAGGTGACACTGTTATTAGAGCACAAGTTGTCCTAGCCTACTACCCTTATTCAGACAAAATGAAAAAGGAATATTGAACTATAAGATTTATCCGTACAAGTGTTAATAACAACAGCTAAAGAAATAAAGAAACCATCAACCACGTTAGACGAGCTTTGATATCAAATAGGGTCTTTCAGGTAAAAAATTTGGGAAATTCTGCCATAATAATAATAATAATAATAATGTAGTTTTAAGAATTTTTTACAATTTAAGCTGTTTTGAAAAAAGGTATTTCTGATCCTGAAAGCTATTTCTGTTAAATAAAATATTTTCAAAAATAATGTGCATATCACAAAAGCTACTTATGCACCACAATTTGAATAATATGTATTCAGATAGTGAGTTTTTGATGGACCAGCAGTCACTGATTATTCTAGCTTGCCAGAAAGAATTAACAAATAATTTTTTATACGTGTTTGTAAATTCAAACACTGGTTAGAATGACACATCACAGCTCATCGTGCAATAAAATATGTTAAGTAGATCAGGGTGGTTGTTGAGTGAATCACCAACTTACGACAAACGTCGGTATATTCGGAAGCTTCAAGTCATTGAACAAACCGAAATAGATGAATTATTGGTTTTATCTTCCTTTTTTTTTTTCTAAATATTTTAAAATCTGTATTTTGACATTTTAAACTCAGAATAAATTTAATTAGTAATGGTATTAAAATTAATGAAAGCATCAATTATTGTATGTAGAGTATTCGGATTGGGTTGTAGAAGCACGTGCTAGTCCTGGTTGTCTAAGACAAACTCACGACCAGATCTTTATTCCTCTCCTCTCCAATTGCAATATTTTTTTTAAAAAAATATTTGGTGTTTCTAGGATACTGAAGAGTATAATTTCTCTCACATTGAAAGCAGGATACATTCCATGTTCGTTGCTTCCTGCTTAAAGAGAAAAGTAAATGATATAGGTATGGGAAAGAAATACACACGAATGAGATAAATAACAGGGTTGAGCAGACAGACTGTCTACGAATGTTCCATCTGCAGATGATGATGCAACTTGCAGAATGAAAATTCCCTTTCAGCTCGGTAATTTATATGCGTAATTTAGATGATCATCTCTTTTATGCTTGGATTAATGGTTGTATCCAGTCAAATAACTTGAGGAAGGAGCAGTATGTATTTAAAGTTCTCTCTCTCTCTCTCCTCTCTCTCTCTCTCTTTAATCTAACAACAAAAAAAGGGCTTTTTGCTCTGTGAGTCAAAATTTTAAATATGATCAAGAGTGGGATGGTGATGCAGTGGTTAACTTAACGGACTGCTAAGGCTGAGGGCATGACTTTCATTCCCGTAGGGACCAGCTCAGTTGGGCATATCTCCTGGACTTTCCCACTTCTCTTCATCAGCCAGCCATGGAGGGTTTCTTCCCCACGTCTGAAAATGAAGATTTCTAGTAGGGATTTTCAGAAGTGCCAGGCTCGTTTTGGTAAAGGCTGTCAACACTTCTTAGCAGATAGGTGGCACCCGGGTTGTCTCCCTTATAGGTGCTGGTATACAAAACAGAAAATCCCCACTTCACAGACTGTTGTATAGGAGGATTTGGTTGCAAATACATTAAAATATTACATTAATTTGATGTGTATTACAATCAGCTATTGTGAACAGTTGAGCCTATGAGAGAGAGGGTGTCTTCAGTATCAATTATGACCTGGCACTGGCATTGCTTTTAGGGGGGAGAAATACAAAACTGATCTAATTAGCATAAGGTCCACCATGGAAGATCGGAAATGGTGTGACATCACCACTGCCCTCTAATACACATCTGGTTGCATATAAACATTTTGTTCACAGAAGAGAGATTTTTTTACGTAACTTGATGGTGATGGCACAGATTTCAGGTATGCAGATGATTAAAGACTCTGGTCACCTACAGGTTTTCTGTCACCTTTTAGTTAATGGAGTTCTCTGACCTAGTTGTTGTTGTATTAGGGTTAAGGCTTGTGATAAAGAAAAAAAATGCTATATCCTACCAGCTTGTGGCGGGTGTCCTTTTGGTCGGAAATGTGGTGCTTAATTTGCGGTTATCAGAAGAGAATTTTCTCACATTTGAAAAGATAGGATGATGGCAGATGACCAAGTGTGTAGGACATACCAGCCTAATAGTCCTGGTTTGATCCCTGTTGGTGACAGACTTTGTTTGATGAACTTGTCATAGCATGGTTTCTTCTGTGTCTGTGTCTGCCCGCAGCTGTACTTGCCTCTTATGACTGAACAAAGGAATTCTGATAGGGATTTTCCATTTCCTGTTGAAACCAGAAGTGTCAGGAATGGAAATGCTTGATAATGGTAACTGTGGTACTATGTAGCCTCATCAAATATGTGATTTTTATAGATGGTGATCTACACAAAAGAGTTACTACTTGTAACAAAAGGCTTGATTGGCACGGTTCAGAAAGAAGATCCGGATTAATGACAAACTCTGATACAAGGAATTAATAATGAAGGTTAACACAATTATGTATGAAAGTCTGAACATGTGCAGTAGCCCTTCCTGTCACTCTTGAAAAAGCAGGAGTCATTGTCATTAGCAGATATTACAATACACTGTATAGTACTCAGGTAGCTCACAGTACTTATTTTTTAGAAGCTAGCATGTAGACATTAAGAATGCATTCTTTGTATGTGTGTATGTGCGTGCGTGTGTGTGCTAGCATAGGCAAAGTGTGTTTAAGTGAATGCGTGTTATCTCCTTTCAGAGGGGAGTGGGTTACTGAGGCCAGAGGTTACAGAGTGAGGCTTGATGCCCTCCAGGTCTTATGATCTCCAACTCAGGGTCAGGGACCATGCTGGTGATTGCTTCCCCAGCTAAGGGACTGGCTGCCAGACTCAACAGAAACCTTAACCCTCACAGCACATAGCAAACCTGGTGGAAACCAGAGAGCCCTTTGATCTTGGCCAGAGTGAATGCATTTCCTAGCTAAATGATGGATCCTGAATGTGTACGTGAAAGAATCTGCTTGGTGAACATTTTAAGGAGCAGCACCAATAAGGGCAGTCGTAGTTTTTGATGGTGTTATCCACTTTTGCCACTCATAAGATTGATGGACTTATTCATTTGCTCTGGTCTCCCCTGTAGTCCTAGATCAGAGTGGATTTTGATGTAATAATCTTTTAGTAGAAAGGGGTGGATCATCTTTAATAAGATGTGGTGCTGTTTGATCAGGCATGCCTCTCCCAACCAGAGAGCGCTGGGGAGGGTGGTTGTAGGGCCAAGTTACCATAGTTTCACTTCTGTCTATTGAATCTAAGGTCAAAGGTGACATCACGTGGGGGGGGGATGGGGTAAAGCTGGGAAGGAAGGCTCTGGTGTTTATTGACTTACTGGAAAGTTTATCCAGACTAAATATTTTTGGTTGGTAGTTTTTGTTTTTCTTTCGCTGGAAAGTTATATATTTTCTAATCTAAAAATAGAGAAGAACAGATTATTAAAAAGAAACTAGAATTTACTAGAAATGCAGCTAGAATAGAATCATCCACACAAATTACCGAGCAACAGAAGGAAATCAATACTGGAGAATTAAAACAAAATGAATTAATGACAGATGCCGATTGCACACATCCAGACTTCTACCCTTATCCCTCCCTTTTGCTTGATTTGTCTTTTCTTGAACTCTCATCCTCAGTCAGTAGCTCATAGCCCAGGTCACAGCAGTTTTGCTCTGTAGCCCCCCCACCATTTTACTTTTTTCAAAATTTTTTGTTTCAGCATTTTCACAACCCTCTGACTGTTGCTGCTGACATTTCTGCTTCCTCAAATCCTTCAAAGTCTTTGTCATCATTTTCTGAAATAATTCAGCACGATGATCTTATAATGGTAACAGGATTCATGCAACTTTAATTAATTTCCTTTATCTGCATGCTTTTGTAATACTTCCACTTGGTAATGATCTCTCTCTCTCTCTCTCTCTCTCTCTCTCTCTCTCTCTATGCTGTCATACCTTGGTCTGTTGGCTGAATCAAAGTCATACAGCACTTTATGGTAGATATTTCCCCAAAATGTTACCATCTTTGGATTTAAAACACTCAAATTGTTATGGTCAAATGTTCCTGGACTCTGGGAATAGACTTTTTATCTAAGCATTCTTTGAAAATTGCATGATCCTTCAAGGTTAAACAACCTACTGGTATATCTGATGGTTCATTTCCTTTAAAGAAACTTGATTTCTTAGCTTCATCAATCAAAGTTTGAGTTTTGTGTGGACCAGTCACATTTGTGCAGCAGATAACTGTTGGCTTCTGGTAAATATTTTCAACAAAGTTTGATGTTATCTGCTTTGGTTGCGAGTTTTTGCCTTCCATAGATTGTTGAAAATCTCCACCAGAATCATCAGCAGCTGACAGATCTCCCACTTAACTTTTCACCCTGAATGTTTACCCCTTAAATCACACAAGCCACCCACACAGGGCATTAAACTCACCTTTCATTCCTGAGAAAAACCTTACTGTTTTGCGCACATCAGCCTGGACACTGGAGTCTCTTCAGCTCTTTATTGGTAAATCACTCCAGTTTCTTACACACTGACTTACATTTAGATAAGCCACTTGACAAGTCTCAACTACTTGCATACAAAACTAATTGTTACCCCTTTTTTAATAGACACTGTCTGTTCACCAATTCCATATATTGCTGGAAGCTGTTTCACTGTACCACGTTTTTCCAAGTTTTTTTAAAGATTATTCCAAGCTTATCTAAAATTGTAAGTACAACAGATGGCTGTTTACGGACATTGAGGAAAAGATGTACAACATTGTGTTTGTAATTAGACATAAATTTCCACACCTACTTCCAGTGATAATACACATGATCGCAATGGCTCTGATTGGTTCACTTTCACTTCAACAAGTAAGAACGAGCTATGTTTGGAGACATTTTAAAAGTAAAAACCAGCACATACACAGAAGATGCGAACAAGAGCATTGTGGATAAAAAGAAGGTCATTGACACTGTTGATTGCTATAGCAGTATGACAAAAACTTGTAAATGTGTTTCTATAGAGAGGCCAGTTCATAAGCTTGTTTGGTTTTCCTTGTATGATATGGTTAATCTGCAGCTCAGATAATCCATCCATGGATAATTAAGAGAAGGCCTTTTTTTTTCCCTTTTTATGCGAGGCTTTCAAAGATGAAAGCAATACTCAATCAGATTTCATACATGAGTTTGTCTGTCAGCTCTGCTGTACTGTGAAAACTTGGTTTGACGATATTATTTTTAGATCTGTGCAGCGTAAAGGAAAAAAAGGATCAAATTTATTCAAAAAAATGGTTTTGAAATCTGTACACTCACATTGATACAAATCAATAGTTCAGAATTTTCTCTCTTTTTTGTTTTCTTATTCTGTTTCAGTCCTTATCTTCTGACACCAAAATCAGATTTTAAAAATCTGATTACATCCCTGATTCCCTTTTTTTCCCTTTTCATTCCGAATTATTTGAAATTTACTTTGTGATGGATTGCAGATTTTGCATAAATCAAATCACGAGGATTTCAGATATGCTTGGCTTCTATGAGAATCGTTTCATGTGTTATTAGAAGTAGATTTAATATTTATACCAGTTTTAAATAAATAATAGAATTATCATTTTATAATTGTGCCATCAGCATCGGAAAGCCTCAAGGAGAGATGTTTATTCTGTGTTTCCATGACAATGCTGTTCAAACTTCTGACTGTTGTTCCAACAAACTGCATGAAAGGACACTACTTGGGAGATAAGTCACTGTATTTGTTGTGGCCATTGTTTCTGGTTGCAATATATGTTACTGTTGTTTTTTAAATAGTTTTATTCAAACATATAAACAACGTTCTGGTTTATAGAAATTATTCTTGAATGTTTGTTAAAAAATAAATGAAATTTTATTTTCAACCAATGGAAATCATTCGAAAGCTCATCTGCAAGGTTTGGTTTTTATCTCTCAAAGAGAAAAAAATATGGTAAAAAATTGGATCAATTTTGCAAATGGCAAGGATTTTTTAAAAAAAAAACTGACAGAAGAATATTCTTTCAACAATTTTTCTTCTCAAAGGTGCAGAGTTAGTTTGTTCTATGTAACAATAACTATGGAGCTAGTCTTTTTTTCCCTCCTTATCTATGTATTTCACACCTTTCTTAAAAATTATTTTATTTAATATTTTGCTTTGTCAAAATTTTTTTTAGAAAAAAAAAACATTTCCTGTAATTTTCTTCCCTTTTTTCTTTAAGTGTCCTATATGATGGAAATTAGACTATTTGTAATATGAGAAGAGATGCCCTGGTCTGCTGCCCAGACAAAGCCTAACCCACACCACACCCTGTTGTCTGTCTGGCTCACAGCATGGGTTGGTTGGCTACTGAGAGAGAGAGAGAGAGTTGTGTGCAACTTTTAAAGAACAGCAGTGTTCAAATATCCATTTAGCCAAAGGTTATTTTATAACTTATGGCCTGTGTTAAAAGAGAAAAAGAAATACATTTGAGGGGAGAGGCAAAAAATGGTAAATAGTTTCAGATGCGTCACTTATTGTCTTAGCATAAATTGTGACAACCATATTAAGATGTATACAGATGTAACACCAGAAGTTCATAAAGAACATCAAAATGGCAGTAGTACTTTCTGTTTTGGACTTAAGCGTGTTATAGTTGCTACAACTGGTGATGATTGCTTTCAAATGTAACTTGAAAAATATTTCATTACTTGTGACAGAATTTTATTTAAATAAAGATTTACTAAACATTCTTAAACCCTAAAAGGTTTTGTGGTAGACTGTATAGTTGACTGATTAAGAATTTTGTTTTTAGGATATACTGTCAGTGAGCCAATAACTTCTGATTTAACTCTCCTGCCCTTCCACTTGCCATATTTGTATCATCGAGGATATGAATATTTTCAGATGGCAGGACTATTAAATGCAATAATGTTTAACAAACCTTCAAATTGATTGCATGCAGTATATTTAAGTTGACATTGGAAGGGAGATAAACAGGGAATGCTTACCACTCTTCCCTTCTCAGGGATTTACAGACATTGTTCTGTCTGAAGTAGTAAGGAAGCTGATGGTGCATTTGTTAGATATGTATGTATGGGTATACGTCTGGTTGCATGTTTTTCAAACTTCATAGCATTCTTGTTGTGCATGTCTTTGTTTTTAGCCATTATAGGGTGTCCCTTAGCGTTGCAAGGTTTTCCTTCTTGAAGTCTCACTGACAATGTGCTAATTTTCATTTATATCCTTATAATCCACAAAGCTGCCTACTCAAAGCATTCTGAAGCAGTCATTTCTTTTCTGACTGATGAAAACCATATTGCAGATGAATATCTCTAAGTATCTAAACATGGCTTCCTTTTTTTTTTTACACATCAAATTGAGTGAACTAATTGATTAAAAGGATATCTACATTTGCTTTCTTCATCTCTCTGCTGTGCTACAGCACTTCTCACTATCATGCTATCATGCTGAAAGATTGCTTTGGTTCCAATTTCTCAATAATAGACAGGCCAGGTGTTGTTATATATATATATATATACACACACACAGAAGTAACTTAAGAGATGGCATATTTTGTCTTGTTCTTGAAACTAAAAGGAAAATCATTTTACATTAAGACTGATAAAATTAATTTATTACTGTTTAAATGGAAAACAAACAAATTAAAAGTAGACAGATAATCATCAAACCAGTTGCCATTGAAGATAGAAGTGGTTTTGTAAGCATTAGAAGAACCAGATTGTCCACTGTACAGTCTCCACAAATATCAATGACTTTGAAGTATTGTAAGAGTCATCTGGAACTTTTGGTTGTTTGTCGGAGGAGAAAACCCTGGAAAGGGCTGCACAATAGCAAAACAAATACAACAAACACATCATTGGGTTGGCTTATACATGCCTTGGCCCCAATGACAAAATGACATGATGGCTTGTCTTCCCCTAACAAAATGGAGAACAATTTACCTTGTGCCAACATAAATAACTCACACACACTGACTCAACTGTTACCCACAGGTAAAATTATTCATGCATGAAATTTCGTTACCAAGGTAATAAGGTTTACAAAACTGCAGCAGCAGGGAGCCCTCTTGTTAATCGAATATTTTGCGAACAGTTTTTGATAGTTTTTGTTTCCTTAATACATTTCTCTTGTATTTATTTTTGTTTGTGCATGTCTCAAACTTGTAGTCAAGTTGTCTGAATTCAAATACATGTTCAGGATCCATTTGTGTGGAGACACCCTGACTAAGTCTGCTGGGCCTCCATCTTTTTTCTTTCATTTAGAGTTAGTTGTTTTCAAAAAGTTGTTATGCAGTAATGCATCATTTGTTCAGCATCCTATTCAACTATTAACATATAAAAATAAATTAATTATATATGCTTTTAAAGTTGAATAGTTTTTCTTTTACTAACTACAGCTGTATGCTGTTGTCTAACACAACCATTTTGTTCTGTGTTCTACATGTACTAGGTCCCCATTTAATGTCTGTGAGAAGCTACTTTTCCCTCAAAGTTATGAGTATTAGTGTAAATGTAACCATGCTGGCAACAGATTGTAAATAAGACAAAAATAAAAAGTTTCGGATGGATTTTACAGATATGATATGCATCTCACTACTAATGCACATGGTAGTGTTAACGCCCTATGCTTGTAAATTGCCCTTAGCTGCCTTTTCTACCATCATGACAGATACTAAGTGACTAAACGCTGTTCAAAATGACAAGAACACCAACACTGTTGGGAATACTGAGCCTAATGTAAGAAAAAACATTATACTAAACAAAAGTTTATCTGATAATATTTGTGTTGATAATATACTCTAGCTTGCAAAATCTTTGCCATTTATTCAAATATATACAGTTATATTTTTTATTGGAAATTATTCATTTAACCCTCTCCTTTGGTTTTGTTTCTGAGTAGTTAAATTGTTACTATGGCTTTCAGATGTTTGGGTAGAACCTGAAAGTTTCTTGAAGTGAAATAAACTATAATATGCAGTTATGCAGCTGTGATTCTGCTGTCAGCAAGAAGCAGCAAAGCCATGTACACACCAGTCTCCATTTCAATATTTGCGTGACCTCTCACAAACCTGCAAAAGGAGTTGCTATTTATGAGATATTGATTGATTGATTTTTTTCCCCTAATGTCTGTGTTTTATTTTGCAGTCATCATCTGCCAGTATCTACCATCGGCACACCCTTTTAAACAGTAAACGGTTACATCTGGAAACATTTGCTGAAGCTCCATCTCTGTCCATGCAAGATAGTGGATAAAACTTTAATCCAGGATGTAACCAAAGCTTTTTAAATCACTAGGCGCCCGACAAAATATAGATTCCAGTCATGCTCATTACTATTGTTGATTTTTATATAGCACAAAACATTTACTGTTTTCGATAAAAACTCCTCTAAATTCCATTTATGCTAGATATTTTTTTTTTTTACAGTAAGCATCCATTTTTTCATATTTTGAAGCATTTTCTTTCATAAAAAACCATAAATCAATCTACTCTAGCGCAGTGTGTTAGATAGCACATGGTTTTTGCAGCCACTTTAGGTAAAAGTAGAAGCAAATGCAGTATCAAACTAATCTTCATTAAGGCTTTGAAAACACATTAGTCATATCTAATGTTGGACTAGGTCTTAGATTTCAAGTATGAGTTGATCAGGTTTAGAACCCAAGTATAAGCACCAAATGAACCAACTACTAAGTGTGAAGTTTATAGAAACACGTAATTTTTAATGAAAATTGAAAAATAATGCATCTTCACTGTGATTAGTTCAGTTTCAATTTTCCTTCACTCAGATTAACCCTTCTTGACTGGAAACATGGTCTACTGGTGCTGTAACTGAGGGAGTAGTAACCAAGATATACATTGCAATCTTAGGTAAGAATGACATTTCACTTAGTATTTCTTCCAAAACATAAAATTCTCCAACTCTGAGTCCAAGACAAGTCCAATGTGGGACTTTAGCTTCAGTTTTTATTCTTTCTTGCTTTGTGTTTTGGATCTAAGAAAGGTGTAGTGGAATGTATTGGCTAAATATTCCCAGAAAGGACTTGAATAAAATACCATTGCAATTTAGCAAAGAAGATGCCAGAGCTGGATCTGAAATCTCTTTTGCATTAGTTCAAAACTGTAGGTTACGGGAATTACTCTTAACATTGTTGAATGGTTGTGGTTTTTGACACCATAGGGAGATAGATACTGATGCAGAATGCTCATTTGTTTTTATTGGATTGTGGAAAGATCATTGATTCCTTCTGGGACTCTCAAATGCAGGTAATATACAGCCTTCTTCAGCTCTGAAACAATTAACCATATAAAATTTGTAGGCTCACCTGTTCCAAGCTGGAAGAATAAGCCTTCATCTTTGTCACAATCACTCTAATTGCATCAAGCAAGGTAGAGCATTTTCATTCTTGGAGAAATGTGTACACATTGTTGGCCAAAATGTAGTCAACATGTGCAGATTCCTTCTTACATTTAAAGACTTTAAGTTGATTAGATTTATGTTTATCAAAGTTTGAGGGAGAAATGGTTAGTGAAAATAAAGAGGACTGCAAAGTGTTGATAATTTTTAAATTTCTTTGCAAAATTTTATCTGTAATTTGATTCATCCTTTTCATACAACACATTCAGTGTTGGCTATTTCAAACTTGAAGTGGCTGAGATGTTTTTCTTTGCATCTGCACCATCCTTAGACTTCTCAAACTGCTTTGTCAACAATAAACAAGAACTTTACTAATGATTAGCTTGAACATCTATGTTCTTTACATTGGTTTAAGAGCAGTCTGTGATAGTTCATTTGATTTCCCATCTCCTGTTTCTGTGATAAGTTTCAAAATCTGGTTTTTACAGAATCCTTTAAAATTCATTTCCTGAGATGTGATAGATGTTTGTCTAAATGTATTTCTGTACTACTGGAAGTTTTATTAGAGTCACTTTTACCAACAAAATCTCTTTTCCAGAACTTCAGCTTCCACGCTGCAGATGAAATCCATTGTGCTGATTTTATTTAGTAAAGCATAGTTAATTTTCCCAAACGAGCTTAATAAGCCACATTTTTGAGACAGCAACACAGTTTCTGACATACATTCAAGAAACTTTCTAGAACATTCCACAATTACTCAGAAACATTTCAAACCTTACAAAATATTTTGGAAACATTTAAAACTTTTTACTCTGCTGTTTTTAACATAAATGCATTATAATAAATATACATCTAAGAGCTAACCAAAGTCTAGTCCAGAAATTGTGCCTGAGTTGTTAAGTACAAGTCTGAGTGCTTAACTACTTTGGTTATGTCTTTTGAGAGGTCAAAAACAGAATAAATCAATTAAAACAGCCAATTAATTATAGCTTTGTTTCCTGATATGTTCAGTTGGTTGCCCTCTGCCATGATGACAAACAGTGACAATTAATAACATGAAAGTGGTAGGTGTAAGTTACCATTGCAGAACATGTATAACACTAAAATATTAATTAATGTGAACTATTTCATTTTTTTCTTGCAAAAGCAATTTTTCCTAAACTTTGTGAAAAAAAAAGGGTTTTAAGTTTATATATGTAAAGTGACCTACCAAGCATTTTATCTAAAGTTTATCATGGATTCTCTCAGCTAAAAAAATAGCAGCATATGACCATTGTTATATGTGATCAGAACAGGGGTCAAAAGGAATGCAGTCATGTTAACTTAACAAAATATATTAATCAAACAATAAATAGCTTACAGAGAAAAATTACAGCAGTTTAATACTTTATGGCACAAGATTGTGGAGTTTAACTAGGCACTGTTAGA
Source organism: Nautilus pompilius (assembly GCA_018389105.1). Taxonomy (NCBI): domain Eukaryota; kingdom Metazoa; phylum Mollusca; class Cephalopoda; order Nautilida; family Nautilidae; genus Nautilus; species Nautilus pompilius. Next base: position 400,057 of record JACATO010002180.1, on the reverse strand, counting down.
TGATGCATGCAGACAAAGGAGAATCTTGGCAACAGTCTGTTTTGGGAGAGGTCAGCAAAGGATATGAGAGAAATTGGATGCAGAAATTTTCATGTTAAACTTTGGTGATGTTAAGGTGGCTGAAAGACCAGACAATCTTTGCTTCTCAATCTGTGTGAACTAGTCTTTCACGAAGTAGAACAAACTTTTCTCAGGACTTCTGGTGGCGTCTTCCCTTCTGGTTGCTTTAGTCTTTTATTCATACCTCTATCAGAAGACTCCCAAGTTGCTGGATTCTCCAGGCTCTTTATCTTCACCATGCCTGACCACAGCACAACAGATGGTTCTGCACACAGGGCTGCTAACTATCCCATCAGGGGAAACTAGGCCATCAAAACAAGCCTCATCCCTGAGAGCACACCTTTCCAGAACATATAGATTATACATAATACAATTTTGTTTTCTTTTTTCTTAAAAATTTTATTTCCTATTTCATGCAAATGTGCAATGGGCAATAAATAGCTTACAGTATTGGTATTCCACATGAGGCTAAGACTGCCAAGGAAGAAGAATAATGTCGACAGGGAAAGGAGTGTTTGATACTACCATACTACCAACTGGATGGGTAATCTTTCACCTGCACAATTGTGGTAAAATCTGTCTAAAAGAATGGTCTGCAAAGCCATCAAACTCAAAGAGAAGGCCAATCTTAAAACCGGACATTCTCCTATCAAAGTATTGCATATATTCACATGAGATGAGTTAGAGAGCTACATAGTTGGGTTAGTTCTACTAACAGTACAAAAAAATATTCCTTCCTTGTTTTTTTAATGATGTACAGTTGTACCCCGGTATTCACGGGGGGTTACGTCCCTTGAGCACCCGCTGCTAAGAGTGAAAAACCGCGAATATCGGACATGGTCCATAAAAATGCCTATAAACGTTAAAATATAACGTAAAATATAATAAAAAATATAAGTAAATATATAATAATAATTTAATAAAAAACACAACACTCAGAGAAACACTCGAGATAGCTACATGCGGTAAACTGGGATGATTGCAGGGCTGCTGGGCTGCATCTGCCTGAGACAGCGCCTCGTGGGCAGCAACCAATCAGCAGCAAGGAGAAATGAATAACGCTCTCGGATTGGCTACTTTAAAACCTCCAACCAATAGCATTTATTTTATATTGATATTTTGCTGAATTTACGTTAGCATTTATATTATAAAATTAGTAAATTATATTGTTATTAATAATTTAGCGTTAAAAAGCGTGAAAAAATATATATTGCCACGAAAAAAGTCATAAAAAATCGCGGAAGATATTTGCGATTCTGCAAATATGTGGGGGTTTCCATGAACAATTATTAGTTAGGTTCTGAGGAAAATTCCGCGAATAACCGGGGGCCGCGATTACGCGGGGGGTCGACTGTATTCACATTTTATAAATGTATATAAATTTCTTCAACCATTCTCAGGATAAATATGAACTTGCTGAATAGTTCTGTAGTATCTGTGTACAAATACATTTTATTTTTTTTTATATTTCTAACACTTCATCTTCAAACAGAGTTTTGTTAATTATTAATATAATTTATTATGCACAGGTGAGTCGATGAATTAATAGTGTTTGTAGAGTTTTGAAGATACTTCTAGAAGATTTATTGTATTTCATTCATACCAGTACAGAAATAAAAATAAGTAAATTATGGGTCATGTACTTTCTTTTTTTTTCTGCAAATTGCTTGAATTTATTTAATTTTTCATGTTTGAGAGATTAGGAGATGATACATTTTGAACGTAATAAGGCTTAAGCCAATTAACTTATTCACTGCTTTTGTGGAATCATATTATCTGCAGCAGGTCAGGTCATTAAATATCGGCTTTTAATGGCGGAGTTGGTGACTGTGTACAAAGCAGAACCGAGCAGTTCCGGGCTTTCACTAAAGGGGGATATTGAAATAGCACCTGTGTGTTATCTCAGTACTGACTGGTGCCCCTGGTGCTGATGCGAAGAGGGTCTGACAACTGTGAGATGTGTCAACTTCAGATGAATTTTGAGGCTGAAACGAGGGAGGGGGGGAATCTTGTGATTTGTTTTTCCATCTCATTCCTGCAGAAATAGGAGTAAATCCTGAACCATTCTTCAGGGAACGCATTAGATTTCTATTGCCCGTTCCTTCTCCAGTCCGACGGAATAAATATAACCGACTGTTATAATTTCGTGTCTTTATCTTATTCTAGTTACTAATAGTCCCAGTCTCTCTCTTTTTTAAAGTGTGGTTTGCCTCAGAGAGCAGCTGATAAAATGATGTTTAATAAGCCCCATTTTTCAACATGAATTGTCAGAAACTTAAAGCTGATATCAATTATTCATTTGCTATCTCATTTGAATTTTAAAATTATTTTGTGAATACTGTTTTTGCTTTATTTTTGCTGTTATCCATTATCTTGGAGATTCCTGTGTTTCTGATTTAGTAATTAAATTTAATCTGGTTTTCTTCCAGGTGACATGAGAATTTAGATATTTTATCCAGTACCACCTGGGGAGAGGAAATTAAATAGTATGTTAGGCTTTTTTTCACTCTAAATCTCAACTTTTAGAATTATTTTGCTCAAGAGTATTTGAAAAACAACTTTTCACAGCAGTTGTTAATACATGGAAATGGTGAATTTAGAGCTATGATAAACTAAACGGGGTGTTGTAGTTTGCCAAAATCAGATTGGGGGGGGTCAGCTAAAGAAACTGTAACATAGTCTATCATGGTGATGTCTTCATGCATATATGTATATGTGTGTGTGTGAGTGAGAGAGAGAGCGAGAAAGTGAGAGGGCTACGATGGTCAGTACAGAGAGAGAGAGGGATGATGGTCAGTACAAAGAGAGTGAGAGATGACGGTCAATACAGATAGAGATGATGGTCAGTATAGAGAAAGTGAGATGATGGTCAGTAGAGAGAGAGAGAGTTTTGAAGTTTTCTTTTGTTTTTACACGCTATCAGTTAATTTTATTTAGAGATAAATTATGAAAATTTGGACTGCCACAGTTTCTGAAAAGTAAATTAATATGGTAATATTCCATCACAGGTCACTGGACTGGAACCCATGAGGGACCAAATAGCATGACAAGTGATCCTGCTTTTGTAAATACTACTCCAGACCCATCATCTTTCCAAGTATTCCATAGAAATAACCTAATTTTCTTTAGTTTGTTTTTTTCTAAACAGGCGATATCTGTGATTACTTAGACGTGTAAGTACCTCAAAATCTGCTCGAATTAATTATCTAAATATCAGTGGTGGCTATAGTAACGTTACTGTCTTTGCTATACTTCACTGCTGTCATTCTACCTACCATCCAAGATAACTTTTTTTAACTAGGGACATTGCTGAAATACCATTTGGTGTAATTTTATCTGGCCTGGTTTTTTTTTAATATTTCTTAGTAACAATTAAATTAGGGATTGTTAAAGATAATTATGATGATGTATTTCTGATGTGCATCCACATCTATCATCAGTTCTCTTTTATTATGGATTTTTAGATCAACATTGCATTTTTTAATTGTTCGACCTAATCATCTGTTTAACTGATTACTTCTCTAATATTATAGTGCGGCAAAAAACTGTTGATATGCGCGATGTAAATACTAGGTCCTTTTTTTTTTTCATTATTAATGGCAGCGATTGATAGAAGAATATTAATTCACCATGATACAACAACAAAAACGATAGTTTGGCAATTTCCTGCCATCTTATGATTAGGAAAGTTTTATAAATCCTTGCTTGGTTCTTTGTTCAGACTTTCAGTTCAAACTGAGCCAAAAAAACGAAGCAACATCACAAATAGCTTTCAACTTCACAGGGTTCAACCTGTTTCAGACATCGTTGGTGATGGCATTCTGCACTAAAAACTCTCTTTAACGAGCACAAATTACAAAAGCAATCGTAGCAAGGAAAGAGATATTTGGGTACTTGATCACTAAAATCGGTAATTTATAATTTCACAAAGTTTTCAAAGCGGGATCTAGCAGAATGTTGCAAAGTGTTTGACCAGGAGGAAACTGAAGCCATCCTGGCAGGAATTTAAGAAGGATGCTCAAACAAAGTAGCTAACATATCCTACTTATCATGACAGGTGCACCCACCAGCTCCTAGTCTAAATATCTTATGCATATTTTCATCACAAATACCTTTCCAGTTAGAAAACTGATCAAAGGATATGTTAATTCTCCTGCAGAAGTACAATCAGTGACTTGTTCATTCCTAAGGAACCTGACACTTTCTTTACAATTACCAACATATCTTGCATACACTGCAGGTTTGTTTTCTCCTTTGTAACATCATAAGTTTCATCAGGCACAATCCCAGTGTAGTCACTTTTATTCTGTCAATCAGATTTCTTTCAATTTACTTTTTAATGCACTCTCTTCAAACTTCATAACGAGTTTGGAACATCTGTAATATTTGTCACACTCCACACCATTCAGAACTTGTCAACACATAAGACCTGGAGATTCAGTGGCAGGTATCTCTTTATTAGACATTAAACAAATAGTGTGCAGCTGTTTTTCATAATTCACAAGTGTTCCATGTTTTTATCCTTTCAGTTTTGGTGCGCATTATTTTGCACAGCTGCCTTGAGTTGAGATATCTCCCTAACCCTGATCAAGGTAGAACCTTAGAAGTTAGTGCAACCTTCCTCAGTTGTAAATGAATTGAAAATGTTTTATTTATAGCACCGTTATATATACCATCTTCTTCTTCTGCGATCACTTGTTTCATAAAAGTGGGATGCGTTGTGCCATCGTTATGCTCACTCCGGCCCAGTGCATCCGTCTTCTGACTTCCTTGTCATAGAAAACTTGCCTCTGTCATGGCTATAGAGCATTCCCCTGCCCTTGGTTCCTCTGTCTGAGTGCCTACACAGGCCACTCCCCAGCAGCAACTGGGGCAATGCCAGTAAAGTACCTTGCTCAAGGGTCACAACAATGTGCCAGCAGCCGGAATTGAACCCAGGACCCTTAGGTTCTGAAGCCAACACACTCACCACTGAGCCACATTGCCTGGCCATGGCAAACCACTTAACCTGGAATTTTCTAGTCTTTTTTAATGGTGACTATGTTACATCATTTTCAATGCTTGTGTTGCTTGCTATATTTACTAAGAATGTTTCTGCTTTGGGTAGATGATGATGGACTCTGATCCGATTTACTTCTGTAGTGGTAAAGCTTTTGTAAGTCTTATTGGTTACTCTTGTTTCAATCAGTTTAGCAAAATGCTCCTAAGTTTGAATAAGCAAACTTCTCTAGGATATAATGACATCACACAGCGCATTTAGGTTGAACATGACCATTCTCTAAGCCCTAATGAATGCTTGCATGCTCTCTACTGTTTACATCAGCTAGGAGAAAACCAGTATAGTTTACCACTTCAGCAAAGGAATTGGGAAATTAATATCCCTTTTGATTTATCCAGTTGATCATGAGATTTGCAAAATTTGTACAACTTAAAATCATATTTCTTGTTTTGAGACCACTTTTTTTGTTAAGAAATTTCATGTGTCCTATTGAATGCAATATTTTATTTTTGATCTTTCTAAATTATGTGTAGAGGACCTTTATCTTGCATCTGGTAAACCCCTAGTTATGATGTCTGTGGTCTCTAGTGTTTGCATGTGTTTATTTCATGATGTCAAGACTATAGCATAGTGCCCGTGTGCTTTGTCTGTCGTTATCTGTTTTGATGTCAGACATTTGTGATATATAGCACTTACAAGCTTTCACTGTAATATGAGAATCTTTACAGAATATTGGTATCATAACTAAGGTGTTTGGTATGCTTTAGTTTTTCATGTATTTGCTACTACCTCCATTGCTTTTGAAATACATAGTTTTCATGAAGTGATAAAAGGACTGACAGAAATACATAATACTGGCTATAGTAAATAAAGTCTGTCCTTTAAATAGACAGTTCTTATATTTGACTATATAAGAGCAATGGTAAGCAGAAATAGAACGGTAAACTTGTTTCTCACAGAAATCTACGACTTTTTAATAGGAATAAAATGTGATTTTCTGATTTGCAAGAATCCTTTCTGATAGACCAAAACTTATTGTTTTTAAATTGTGTATGCATAACATACATGCACATGCGTGTAGATGACGGGGTTGGCCACTTGCTTGGATTTTCCTTTTATTTAAAATAGAAATCTTAAAAGCATGACTAGTTTTTTTTTGAGTATATTATCAAGTTGCAGCATAACAAAACAAATAAGACTGCAATCCTTAGTACGGACTTGAAGTAAAAAGATTTGCTGAAAAATACACCTTGGCTGCTGCAGGTGTGCGTGTATGTGTTTATGGTAATACATTAAACTACACAAGACTTTGGGAAAATGTTGCATTGCTAAAGGTTTTCCTCTTGACCCTTCTTTTTGTGATACTTTAGACCCATTTGAAAAAAATACATGGAAACAAAGTGGTGACTTAAAAAGAAACTGCATTTTTCTGTTGTACAGGGAATGAATGCAACCTATTGCTGAAAGGAGACCTTTGTTTATTAAAAGCATACTCAAAGCTGAAAATATGTGACAGCACTCTTCTATCAAGAAATGATGTCAATAAAGTTATTAATTTTCTATTACACATGTTGCCTGCGCTTAGCACAGGTCCATCAACAGTCAAATGTACCAGACTTACAGGAATACAAAAATATTTTTGTGTCTGTCTACATTGTGTGTTTTGGCCAGTATTATCAGTGTGTGTTATCAGGTGTGAATTTCTGCATGCGACAGGTTTGGATAATGCCTATAAAAGCAATGTTGCTCCAGAGCTGTACCATAAGATGAAGATAACACAACTAGAAAGAAAGGCAGGGATTGCATTTTATGCATATTCGCAGGGTGTCCACCATCATTCTGTCATGAATCTAAGCTACACAGGAAACAGAGGCTTTGAATTAGCAGATATGGACATATTGTATATGGTTGGACAAGACAAACTCTAAGGTAGCACACCATCATTATATTTGATTGCCTATCCAGCTTTGTAGATATTTTTAAAAAAGATACATTTCGGATAAGCTATAGTAGCATCTTCCCCAGCATAACATCATGATGCAGACCTAGTAGCAACTTGCCACACCATTGCAGGATGAGTGGATTAGCATCCCTACATCCAGAATATAATATGTACACCAGGTATTCACTTGATGCAGACCTGGCGTCATGTGATGCTACCTTATTAAGAGACAGAAAACAATGAATCTTTTTTTGTGGATTTTTAATAATTTCAATAATTTTTAAACTTTTTTCATTGTGTTGCATGCATCAGGTTAACATTCCATTTTGCATATTCCTAAATGTATCGAGCATTATGAAGACGGATACATTTTACAGATACTGTAGGTTTGGGTGTAATTTTGCAAAAGTACCGTTAACTTCCTTTAACAAATTGGTCTGTTTTGGCATTATTATTTTATTCTTGTGTTAATGTCATTTCTATCTGCAGTACTATTGTCATGGAAGTAACCAAGTATCAGATCCTAATGGATTCATTCATGTTGGAAGACCCACTTCCTTCATTTGTGTTATCTTATCTATGGGGAGATTTTTGTGGGTGTTGGTATTTGTCAGGGTATTTCTCATTCCTGTTTCACAGGGATTAAACATATTCTCCTTGGTGGGCTATGTGAGCAGCCTGAGAGAATAGATGTATTGACTAACCATGACTAAAGAGTTGAGTTGACCCCTGACCCACAAATAATGTATGGGGCATGGGTTTCCATACAAGAGCTACAAATTAGTTTTTCAGTAACCTACTATGTAGTTGTAAAATGTTAGTCTGATGACTTGTGACATTTTACATGTCTGTTTTATTTCCTTTTCTTAATCAAATCCACTAGTGTATGGAAGAAACCTGGAATAGTGATTCTCTGCCAGTCAGGGTGGGAAAGATATTAATCACCAAGGGTGTTCTTTGAGAAGCATTTCCTTAGTGCAGATGGTTTCACTGTGTCTCTTAGATATTCAGTTTATTCTAAATGATATTACATCTGAAACACGAATAAAATCATCAATCATGCATAAATCAATAATATATAGATATTTGCATCAACTCAAAATTATCTCTCAAATTATTTTAAAGCATTATGTACTGTATATATCATAAGCTATATCTCATACTGCCCTGGCATTTAGTTCACATGGCAACTGAAATTTTTATACAAAAGATAGGAATGCTTTTCTAATTTTTTTTTTTTTCAAATGGATAGACATTGTGTAGTCATGCCATCAGAAGCTCTTTGCTTTGAGACCAATGGACTCTCAAGCTACCAGCAAACTGGAATCTTCAGGCTAGTAAAGACATCATCATTATTCACTTTATCAGTTGCTATAGATACACAGGAGCAGGAAGTTTCACTGTATAAAGGGCCATCAAGCAGATTCTCAGAACCATTGAAAAATTTAGCCTAATCTATGTTTTGTAAGGTATTTCAAGCATTTAGAACCAAACTGCAAATAAAAGCATTTTAGATATCAAGTAGATTATTTTGTACGGGTGACCGCAAGATTTGAAAAAATAAGTCTAGAGATTTGTTTTTGTTTTGTTTAAATTTGGTGCAGGTTAAAACCACAGAGTATTCACATGCTTTAGACGAGTTGTCTTAACATTTATGCAGACTTTACATGCAGTTGTAACTGTAATTCAGTGTGAGGGCAGGTAATGTTTCAGTTTATAAGAAAGCAATGCATTCTTTAAGTCAATTGAAAATGTCACATTAACAATTTTGGCTTGTTCTTCTCAACAGAACAGTGCACTGATCGTTAGTTTCTTTCACATTACAAATATCTCTCTCTCTCTCTCTCCTCTCTCTCTCTCTCTCTCGCTCTCTCCACCTCTCTCTCTCTCTCCCCCCCTCTCTCTCTCTCCCTCTCTCTCTCTCTCCGCTCTCTCGCTCCATCTCTCTCTTCTCCCTCTCTCTCTCCCCTCCAGTTCTCTCTCTCCCCTCCATTCTCTCTCTCTCGGGGGCTCTGCTCCCCTCTCTCTCTCGCTCCCTCTCGCTCTCTTTCTCTCCATCGCTCTTTCTCTCCATTCTCTCTCTCCATCTCTGTAATGACGCCATGTTTCCTCTCTCTCCTCTCTCTCTTCTCCGCCCTCTCCTCTCTCTCTCTCTCTCTCTCCTCTCTCTCGCTCTCTCGCCCTCTCCTCTCTCTCAAGCTGCCTCCCTCTCTCTCAATCGCTTCATCTCTCTTTCTGCTCGAAGTCTCTCGGATCGCTCCATTCCGCTCTCTCTCCCGCTCTCTCTCTCTCTCATCTCTCTTTCTCTCCATTCTCTCTTTCCTCTTCCATTCTCGCTCTCTCTCTCTCAATCTCTCTTTCTCTCCTTCTCCTTTCTCTCCATTCTCCTCGCTCCTCTCTCTCTCTCTCTCTCCCTCTCTCTCGCTCTCTTTCTCTCCATCTCTCTTTCTCGCTCCATATCTCTCTCTCTCTACATCTCTTCTGTCTCTCCATATATCTCTCTCTCTCAAAATATACTGTAAAAGTTTTTGAAACTTTAGCAATCCCCCCTTTTTTTTAAGTAGTTCTATTTGAGTAGGCAGATAAGTGGTTTATAATTTCTTTTTCCTGTAGGAGAATAATTCAAAACAAAAGCAGACTTTGCTCGTATAATTTTACCTGGGTTAGGCTAGTGGAAGAAGGTTGTCAGTCATGTTTAATTGTTTTATTTTCTTGGGCTGCATGTGGCTGCAGTACACTGCTCGGAATCAGCCTGTGGTTGTGATTAACATGACCCCATTAAACAGTACATATATGAAACTAAACAACGTTGAAGACTATCTTATCAAAAAAAAAGCATCCAATTTGGCATGCAATGGTAAAGAGGAATACTTAGTACCACATTAAAGTCTGATATCAATCTTCACTTTTGAGAGCAGTTTGCATGTTTGTTGTTTACATTAAATCAGTGTGAACTATAAATGTTTGATTGCCCTGTTTCATGAAAGCAAGGATTCAAGATTCACTTAAACTAATTCAAAGCAATTTTATTATTATTTTATGATTCTAGTTAATTTTTTTTAATGTAACATTCTAAAGTAAATTAACTAAGGGTCAAGCATGCTGTCTTTGGATTGGATTGTGTTACATTTTATTTTTCAACATTTAGTGTTAATAGATTTTTGTTAGTAAAGATAAAGCTGAAACCTGCAATTTTGACAATTAATATCCCCTCCTCTCATCATCATCTTGCAACTCAGAATGTCCTGTTTACATGCTACACGGCATGCATGTTCATCAATGGTACTAAATGTGGTAATCTGAATTTAAATGTTAACAGATTAAACTTCTTTTGTGGGTAGAAGAAAGAATGATTATTTAAAATATTCACCGATGGTCCTTAAAATCTATCTGCAGGGTTTTTTTATTGAGAAATTATAATTAGGCTACGTATCGGCATTTTCAAGCATCGCATTCAGATTTTATCTTTTTTTTTTAAATAAGTGACTTTTGATTCGTTCACAAACTTATCGAATAATAATTATTAATATAATGATCTGATAATAAATTGTACGCCTTTATTTTTTTTTCAAAAAAGCAAATAGTAATAGAAATTAGATGCGAAGCTTTGAAAGTTTGAGATAGTGGAAGAAAGAATCGATCGGCCAATAAATAACAGTCCACGAATGGCAACTGCCCCTTGTCATGCAGTATAATGGTCCCATTTGATCTCATCTGGTTTTGTTTACTATTCCATAAACGCTTTACATTGCTATACTTTGAAAAAATTAAAACTTCTTCTTTTTGGTCTTTCTTAGCACTTTTGATAAAAGAAAAGCCAGGCATTTGGAATTTTTCCCTTGATTAATTTAATGGTTAAACTAGTTATTACATTGCATTCAAAGAGAAACAAGTAATAAATTTCTTCTATTTCAGAGGATCACTGGACAGTAAAATCACTTGGCCATTTTTCTCTGAAATTTTAATGTTTTTCTTTCACTTTTGCTTATGCATACAGCAATTCCATTCTTGCCAACACGGTTCACTAAGAGACATGATTCAGGGATCTTTGCTGGTCTGTGGGTGAGTAGTTTATGCTGTAAAATATTACTTCAATGAATTTGGTAAATAAATCTTTTGTCATTTATATATTGACTTGATCTGGAGTCTACCACAGGCCGTTGCTGAGCAACCAGATAAATTGTCAACCATGTTGTATGAAGAGAAATTACTCAGAGAGGAGAGGGAGTGAAGGCCCCATGCTATTGATTGGACTAAAACTAATTGCAAAGGTTAAAATTTCTTCATGGGCGGTTCTACGATTAATTGATATTAAATAGGTGAGATGGGGAGAATATGTGCATTCGTTTACTTAAAATAATCTTTGGTAATAAGGATGGTGACTACAGAAGAACAGCTGTTATCCTGCTTGGTGGTTTGTGAAAATTTTCTTTAACTGCCCACCAACTGTTCTAGATAATTCATGAATATCCACGGAGCCAAAGTCTTGGAAGTTTTAAGCCAGGGGTCGGCAACCTTTTTGCCTCTGTGGGCCGGATAGCGTATTAATGAGTGGACGGTGGGCCAGATAAATGTCATAAATAAACTTGAAATATGGGAATTATCCATTTAAATACATCTAGTTATATTTTGCATGAAATCAATGGATAACGCATCCTAGAAAATCATTTTGCTTAACCAAGGATGCCAATTAGTAATCAGAGAACTCAGTTTAGTCGCAATTTATTTCAATCAAGGAATCTTTTGAATCTATTTAAAAGATGCAAAGAATCTTTAAAGCATAAAAAGTATAAACATGATGCAATGAATGGTGATAAATTAAGTATAATAATAAAAAACTTACCTAATTTTAATGCAAAAGACTCGATGAATCAGTGAAACTTGATGCTGTTTGTTGCTTGAAAGCTTCTCAATATTGGGTGTCAGACTTGTTGATGTCAATAGCAAAACATCCAAATGGGCATCAGTCAGTCAGTCTTGCTCTCAAATGGTTCTTGGTGGGATTCATTTTTGAAAATAACTGCTCACACAGATAAGTGCTGCCAAACAATGATGTCATCTTTTTTGCATGGATAACTAAGTTAGGATACTTCCCACTAGGATGAATATATTTTCTATAGAAGTCAAGCACTGACACACCTTCAGAATGAAATTTCGATCTCAATACGCCATCACCTGCATCTCAATCAATTCCATTTGATAAATTTCTGATGCAGTGTCCACTTCCACATCAAGTGGAGTAGCAAACAGCTTGAACTCCGCATGCAAACGAAAATCAGCAAAATGAGATGAAAACCCTTCTCAATTCTTGGATCACATTCACAAAAATGCATGGATCTTGTGCTTTGCTGTTTTGAAAAGTAGGAAAATGTACGCAATTTCCTTTTTGAAGCTGATATTCCCACTATTGCAGCTTTCTTTCAAAGGCCACATTATGACCATGCATCTCATATATCAGCTGATTTTCTCCTTGAAGTTATAAATTTAAGTTATTTAAATGAGATGTAATGTCCACAAGAAATGCCAAGGTTGCATGCCAATCAGGATCACGAAAATGTGAAGCATCTTCACTTTTGCTTTCAAGGAATATTGCCACCTCTTCGTGCACTGCAAATACTCTTTCCAGCATTGAACCTGGGCTGAGCCAGCGTACATTGCAGAAATAAGCCAGGTCCCCATATTCTGCCTTCGCATCCAAGAAAAATTGCTGAAACTGGCGATGATTCAATCCACGAGATAGAATCAGATTTACTGACTTCACAACAATGTCCATAGCATTCTTTAATTTCAAAGACATGGCACATAATGCCTCTTTATGGATACTGCAACGAATTTTAATCAGTTTCTGTTATTCCAAGGTTTTCCATTTTTCCTTGCAGTAATGTGATGATGCCTTTTTTCTGCCCCACCACTGCTGGTGCCCCATCAGTTGTGATGCCAATTAGCTTCAACACATCAAATGACATTTCTGACATTTTCAACAAAGCTTCAAAAATTTCTGCTCCAGTAACCGTGTCCTTCATAGGAATTAATTGAATAAACTCTCCAAAAATTCGAAAATTTAACGTCACTCCTCGCACAAACACTGCGAGTTGAGCAGAAAAAATTGCAGTTCGTTGCAAGCATCCAGTAAAACAACTTTTAACATCTGCCGACATTTCTTCAACTCGTCGTGTGATCGTTCTCGCAGACAGGCCGATAGATGCCAATAAAGATTTCTTTTCAGGACAAACAATATCCACCACTGCCAGTGAACATTCCTTGACAAACTCTCCATCTGTAAAAGGCTTCATCTTTTCTGCAATATGTCTTGAGACTCCGTAGCCCCCGGCACCGGACATTTCCTTTATTTTCACTGCTTATGTTGGCAGAAAATGACGTTTGTTTTCCGAAAACAGCCTTCAGTCGATCAACTCCATCTTTCCTCGCCTCTTGCCCAGTAAACTCGTAAAATTTCCAATATGGCGGGTCTCGTAATGTCGTCTGCGCTTTGTCGCCTTTCTAGGCAAATGAGACAAACCGGTTTCTCAATGTGCTCGATGGAGAAGTAATCCAGTGTCCACCTGTCTTTCGGCGTTTAGCATTCATGGCTGTGGGAATTTCTTCTTCGATTTTATTTCTAAACGCTAGTTATTCAACAAGTGTCGTAGCACAATGAATACCTGGCTCACCTGACATCCTGTTGTTGCAAGAGATGTCGAGAAAGTCGCGTGATATACCTACCAGCGGGTGAACTGTCGCCCTAGCACGCCTTTTAACCACCAAATCTGAGGGAGCATCACTCCGCGGCGGACGTAGAAAAGGGGTAATTAGTCCAAAATATTCTTTGCAAATCACTTGCCTACGCTGTTTTCTGTTCTAAAATTTGAGCGATCCCACGTGAGAACGTGCGCGGGAGATTATCTAATACACACCAATGAGGTAGTTTGCTTTCCCATCATTCGTATGTAGAGAGGAAGCTGTGTTTATTATAATCACGGATGATGTTACCAAACGGTTATAGTTATCAAAATCAGTCGGTGTCCCAAACACTTTATTTAAAATGAACTAAAAATTAGCCGCTCAAAGTCCTGGGTATTGTTACCAGAACCTTCAGGTTATAGCCGGCCGGCCAGGCACTCCTCCCGGTTGTGTCACAGGCCTCTGCAGTAACTCACACTTGTATCACCGGCTCCCGACAACTTCCTGTCGCTCCGCCACGGACAATACAAGTTGGCGATAGGGGCCAGAACTCAACCTGTTACCACAGTAGGACTGATGCAATCGAGCCGCGCTCCCATTGGCTAATGCCAACGTCCGGATAAGCATAGTATAACAATATTTGCTCGCAGGCCGTAGGTTGCCGACCCCTGTTCTATGCAGTGTAAAATAATCATGAACTGGTTGTGCTCTCAAATTATGTATTACCAATTTATGAAAATTCTGTATACATTGAAAGGACAGCAGGCACCATTCTTTCTCCAAGCACAAAAACCAGACATAAATTTTTGGTTAATTTGTACACTCAGATGTTACATCTCTAGTTTTAGGAGAGACGTATTTGTTAATTGGTTAATATGAATAAATTTTGTGTACTAAAAATAAAATTTTATCACTGGATCTGCCTGATTTACTATGCAAAAGACTGAGACATGGTTTATCATGATTTTCATTTTTTAAAAAAAAAAACAATTTTAATACTAAGTGTTTTCTTCGATGCTGACTTCCAAGTCTTCAGCATCTAGATTTATTTTTATGTCACTGCTACAGCTATGCAATGAGTCACTCTCAGCTTGACTTCCTTTTGGTGGAGTTCAGTGGCTGGTTCTGTTAGAATTTCTTTTACCTCGTATCTTACCTCAGTTTGGTGACTTTCTCCCATTCTCGATGTCATAAAGAGACAGTTACATTCCGTTTGTCAAATTTCACATTATCGTTACTGTGGTGGTTTTTGAAGACATGACTGCTGGAGTTAAATCTGTGAACAAGCCAGAAAATTCTTCATGCTGAAAGAATTCCACCTATGCTGTGGATTTTATAGGGGTGCACAGCCACAGTATTTGAAAATGGTAGCCCCACGGTAGAGGTTGTATCTGTATGTTTAAGGAATTTGAAAACCTGAAAAGAGCATTGAGATAGTTTACTAAGGGTGAAAGAAAATATAAAGAAGTGGATACACAGGTTTGTTAATTTTGCTCTCATTTGGTTCTACATTCATCAAGAATGGTTCTGAATCATGAACCAAAACCCCTTATTTTGAAAGGTATTGATCCTGGCAGAGTTATCCAGTAAATGTATATTTTCCAAAGTTTTTGAGAGCTGTAGGCAACCTGAACACAATCACAACTGAAGAAATGTCTTCATTTCTGAGCTTCTGTTTCTTCCACATGAAAGAATCTCCTTTCCATAGGTCAGGTGGATATTTAAAAAAAAAAAAAAAACTTCCTCAAAGGGGTTAAAAAAAAAGAGATAGATAGCACATGCCTGGAACAACAAAACTCTCTCCAAGAATCAGAAAGTGACTTCTGAAACCTTCCCGCCTCTCCAAAAATCAGCAAAAACCGAAAAGGAAACAGCTTTCACAGTTTTCTCTTGTAGAGATAAGTCATAAAACGTGGTAAAATCTCATGAAAGAACAAATAAATCATTTCTTTTAGCTTTCTTAGCATAAAGCTTAAGTGACACTATGATTCTATTGCACACAGGTGTGCAATAACACCAGGTTTGTTTAAGTGGGAAAATTGCAAGGCAGCCCATGTTTAATGGCAAAACTGGGATTTCTGAACTTTAGGAGCCCGGTGGTAATCAGATTTATTAGTCCAGTAAATGACTTGAAATCATGAATTAAGATAAGAGTGAAAGCACTGAAACATCAACTGTTGGTGATGAGCTGGGAACATTTCTATAATATGGATTAGAAAAATAATAGCCTGCTTCACTTACACTTCTAAACTATAGGATTCTCCTATTGTTTCATGAAACAAACTTTTAAAAGAAATTAAAGGCTCCCTTGCACTATCTTGCATGTTGTTAAGATTGCCCAAATTCTATTTATAGGGAGTTGGAATATTTCTTAAATTGACAAAAGTTCTCAATTTTCAACCATCCATTTTTCTAGAATCTCAAGTTGTTTTTGTTCTTTTAATAGTAAGCACGGCTTTAAAATCTCAGTGCTCTTGTGCACATCAGATTAGGTTTTAATACTAAATCAGTCTGCTAAATCTGCCCATTTGCTAACAAAGTCTCGAACATTCCAAGAAAGACAGCTGGTTCCAGGCTGTAGGTCAAGGGTGGTTGAACTGTGGAGTGCTATACACGATGGGCGAGTATGAAGCCAGCAATCAATGAGAAAGTCGGTTGTATATTCTGTGATGGTTGACCCTTGCTAAAGGTCTCAAAAAATAGGATTTATCTGAAAATGTAGGTTGTCTGTTGTATAATCTCAACAAGATCAGATGACAATTATTCCTGACAACTAACATTTGACTAAGCCATAAGTTTATCCCATTGTTCTACATGTAACTTGCTGCTTCACTTTTTCTTTTTGACTTCTTGCTTTCGTCTTTTTGTGGGATCCAAAGTATAACCTGAGAGTTTGGAGATTCATCTACATTTCCATGGCCACAGAATTACCAACCTAACCAGCTTTTATCCACAAGGTACAAAATGTTTCTGACACAAGCATTTAACAGAGAAAAATCAGAATTTTTCAACTCTGTTATTATGGGTTTTTTTTTTCTATTTTTATTGAAATGATAATTATTTGTCAATCAAATGTAGTCCCTAGTGACAGTCTAACTACAACCTTAGTAGGCATCGTTCTTTCCCAGGGATGGGGCTAGTACAAGCTATAATGGCTTTCTTCCCCTGCCCCATACCAACTAAACTGGAAAAGGAAATATGTCCATTCTATAATAGAGTGAACTTTGCCCTGCTGTTTATCATTTCCTCTCAAAGAGATGCAGCCACTTTTGTTGTGCAAGTATTGTCTCCACACATTTCCCAGAATCCATTGGTGGTGTGGGCGGAAGCAAGCCTGCCGATGTGGCCATTTATGTCACATGGCGTTACATATATTAACAAAGTCATCAAGATGAAAGCCGAAAGATGAATGGAGTAGGGTAGTTTACCAGCACACACGTTCAGTCAATCTTTTACATACAAACTTTTTCTAATATCATTAATTGATTTAAGAAGCAGCAGCAAACATAAGCTGCTTTAGTTTTAGAATTCTTCTCTTTTTTTATTGTTTGGTTTTCTTTAAGGATGAAGAAAATTAATTTTTATTCCTCGAGGCACTTTTCAAAGAGTTCTTTGATGTGTGTGTGTGTGTGTGTGTGTGTGTGTGTGTGTGTGTATTTTAAGCCATCCAGATCATCTACCTTAATGTTTAAACATCATCAGGGTGCTGTGTTCACCAACTGAAATGTGATGTTAGAAGAAAAACAAAATGTGACAATAACCGTGTGGACTGCAGATTGCTACATTTTGGCCATAGGTTTATATGTCCACGGTTTAATCACATTCTGGATATGAATTCTTGTCATAACCACAGAGACACAAGTTTCACCTTGGCCACAGCTTCTGCTGCCTGGATTTATCAGCCACTTCTATTGTGAATGACTTCGGTGGAAGCAGGGACCTAGAATGAACCCTGAATCCCTGAGAATGGCTCCTGTGTGCACACTAACTCGTGTTAAATTAACTTCACCCAGCATCTGCTTGTATGAATAAAGAGAAGAAAGAACATCTAAACTTTCCGTAAGTTATTGGAAATTGAAACTTGTCAAAGTAAAAAGGTTAGTTTTTAGACACAACTAAAATTCAGACTAAATTGTTAGAATCTTCAAACTGAATGTTGCCATGGAGATTTAAAGATTTTACTCTATTAATTCAGACACATAGCATAAATTCTGAATGGTGCCAGGTCTTGTATGGATTTCTAGTCAAAGTTCATGGAGTCTTTGCTCTTGCATCAATTTTTTTACCTGACGCCAAGAAGCACCAGCAGTTTTTGTGTTGACCTGGCTGTACCTTCAGTCACCAGTCTGGTGATGGAAACACGTGGGGCTGGAACAGCATACGGATTTGTCGTCGTAATCAGGAAGGAAGGAACGAACTCAGTGTCAGTTATACTGATTAAAAAGATAATGTTACTTGTTCAAAATGGCTTATTTTTCACATTAAAAAAGAGACTATAAAATCTCCCAGTTCTCAATACTACTTAACACTAATTTCTATCCCAAGTCAAGTTTTTTTTTTAAATTTATTTATCATTGTATAAGCAAGACCCTTTTGGAGAGATTTTCAGGTTTAAAACTGGTAATTTAAATTCACTCGTACGTAGTTGGTTTTACCAACCCTGGTAATTGCCCTACCAGTTCTTTTTAAATAAGTGTACCCCGAAACACTTTCTACATGATGCTGCTAAAGATGATGTTTTCAGCTACAAAAACTAACCTCCACGCCAACTATGGATACAAAATTTGCCCTCTTTCTAGATGTTTAATTTCAACTTTTAATTTTGTCGGAATCTAAAAAATGAACAGTGTTTTTTTCTCTCTCTCTCTGTTGTTAACACGTTTCATCTGAGTTCCAGTAGATGGAGAAACTGTCAGATTTGTAGAATCATATTAGGAGAATATTTCACTGGTTGATTATCTATGCACTGCATCTTTAAACAGTTTGTTTTGTGGTTAACGGAAGGGTGGGTTATTTACAGTTATCCATCCGGAGAACTTTCTGCCATCTAACGTAAGGATTTCCAAAAAAAACAGGGGTGCAATATATTAAAATAGAAAACTGACATCCCCACCCTGTTCTGTCTGCAGAACATTTTGCAAAGATTCAACTAGTCTCCACCGATTGTTATTTTGCTTTGTTTTTTTTTTCTTTCCAATTAAAATAAAAGCATTCCGCCAGAAAAACTAAGTCGACAGACAACCAGAAACTGCAAACAAATCCCTTTTCACCCCTGGGATATTGATGTAGTCTACATGTGCGTGTGTGAGAGATCCCAACAAGAACACTGGTGTTGTTCTCCTTCCTATTAATTGCTGGAGTCTTTTTTTGGAGCATTTACACTTTACAGACTGAAATCTCTAGGGTCCACTATCGTTTACAATGTCTTTGACCAGTGGAGGCAGAACAGTCTCTGCAGTTTTTGCTGTGCATCCTTTCTCAAAGATACCAGCTGCTCGTCTCCTCCTCCTGACTGCATTTGCCAAAGTTGTGGCGGGAACCTTATCTTCAATTAAAGGCCCTACACGCATAAATTTCTCAGTTTCACTGTTCAAACGGTAAAGATTGCCACCCGTCCACTCTTTTCTTCCATTTATTCTGAATTTTACAATTTTAATTTTGATTTTAAGATTATCCTCTGCTTTCACACATTTTAATGCTAAGCTATTATTCCCAGTTACTGAAACATTACACAGGATGTGGCCTATTATTAAAAACCATCTTAAATATTAAATTCAAAATTAGGACAGCAACTATTACTGGTTCTCAATTTTTTAATGCATCTGGGTTTTGCAATTGTAATGCTTTGAATAATTTAAGTTTTTTGATGAAGATGAGAAATGGAGTTTATTCACTTAAATAGAAGAAAATTCTTTGATCAATACGTGTCTTAGTGTTCATGGGCTGAAGTTTTCAATTAATACAAATGGCATCTTTTTCTTTCTAATATTTGGATTAGAATTTATCCCAGTGTTCAGACTTCTAATCTGGCAGCTTTCTCCTTTTATTAATTGATTTTCATTGTTGTTTTGTCCTTTATTGTTTTATTATTACAACAGCTGTTCTATTAAAGCTGTTTTGTCTTTCTGATATGACTCAGGGTGTCAGGGAGTTTTGGTTAACTGAAATAATTTAAGGATCCTATTTTTATTTAATCGTTTGGTGGGAAAAAAAGTCTTTAATGTGAGCATAATCGTTTTAGGCAAACAAACATGTGCTTGCTCACAGAGTAAAGAAAATTCAGACATTTTTGTTTGTACTCTTTTGTTTTGTTGTTGGAACAAGGAGCTCATTTTAGGGAAAGCAAGGAAAACTAGCATCATGTTTACTGAAGGTTAAACTTCATCTTTACCTGACCTGCAAGTGATAAATCATATATTTGCCTCTGGGTGTGATCAACATGTATGCTCTTATTTTTGTTACCATTACTGCAAACTTAGCTAATATAGCCGCTGATTACATCAGTGATCCCCTGATCCCTTATGCTGTCAAATCATGTTCAACCTTGTACCAATGTTTGGCAAGAGGGAAAGGGTCAGTATGGGAGCAAAAGTTGTTTGTCAAAAATTGGCAGTTAATAATAATGAAACACTTTTGTTTGAACCTACACAGAAATTGAAGTAGGTCAGCATGGAATCTATGCTGACCTCTGACCATCATCAGCTTCGGTAAGATCTTCAGAATATTTTGTCTGCTGTTGCTTTATAAATAAAGTATAACACATTTTTTTCTAAAGAGAGAAAAATGTCTGGCATTAGTAATTTATTCTATATGCAACAGCTATTTTTAGCATTTAAATGTACCAGAATAATCTGTCTGTACAGACTATTTATTCCAGTAGCTATTTTGAGTTTCCATAATTTTTTTTTTTTTACTTTTTAAAATCTTAGCCGTTTTTATCGTCCTTTTGTATTAATGATTGTAAAATACAGCTTCTCCTCCAACCAAAACCCCCTCTTTTGTATTTGAATTCCTGATTTACAAGCAGCTGTTAGACTCATATTAGTTTATATTGGTTTACTGTTTGTTTGCTTTTTCCCTAGCAACAAGATATTCTGGGATTTCTTTAGCAGTGCTGTCTTGAAATGTGTGCTGCATGTTCCTTAATTTATCCTCTGTCTGTTATCAGTCTCTCATAATTTTATACATCATCTGAGAGCTTGGATTTCGAGTACTCAGAAATGAATCTGCTGCTTTTATTTTTTTAATAAAATTGAGGGAGACATTATGGGGCACAGAAAGAACAGAAGTACCATATAGTTTACAGCCTGATGGATGCCTGTTAATGGTGTAGGTAAGAAGCAGGCAAATTTAAACATAACACAGGTGAAAATGCTAAAGGATATAATTCTGTTGTAGAAAAATGGTGAATAATCACAAATTGTTTTCATGAAAAAGATGTTAGCATAGTACAGGTTTAATAGGAAGAAAAAAGATTTTATAATAAAAGTACAAATAAAAGAAGTTTATATGCTTGTTGACTTTGTTGCCAATGCATAAATGCTGCTATTGTGAAGTCATAGCTTTGTGCTTCGTCATTTGCTTCTTTTTTTCCTCCCATCTTGTCTTTTAGCTAGAAGCAGAACAATTGTTTATTATGGTCTGCCATTGGATGCATTATTTATCATTTAAATAATAATGTATAGTTTTCGTACATCAGCCGTCGTTACCCATTATAAAGTGGAATGAATATGTGGAAAGATTTATATACATTTTTTTAGAAAATTGGGCATGACAACATTTTTCTCCTCTTCCTTCTCACATTCTGAAGTGGGTATAATTATTAAGTTTGTGTGTTCAGTAGTTTTAATACAACTGATCTATATAACACGGAAAATTATACTTGCTCCTTTAAAAGAAATTTACAGTCATTTCTCTTGTGATTCATTTATATCCAAGAACATTTGTGGCCAAACCACATTAATAATAATAATAGTAATAATAATAATAATAATAATAAAATTTTTAATTTAAATCATAAAGAGTTATCTACCCATGAATATAATCATGGCAGTTAGTTCTGCAATAACAGTCTGCATGGGGGTCAGAGGTTTATTGACTTTTAGAGTGCCACTTGCCAGCATCCACAGTGTATTAAAATTTGTAACTTGGTGTAAATCCTATTATCACCATTCATGTTGGCAGACTCACCACAAACGTTGGATTAATGTTCCTCGTCATGCACAGAGCAAGTGAGTGAGTGGGCTGTTATATTGAACCGGCATATAAGCTTACTAAACTGACTAATAACAGTCGTAGCTCAATGGATCATTCTCTGGCATAATTGTCCATACCGCTGCTATAATGGCAGGTGTTCATTCATTTTAGATCTATTGTTTCTCCACATGAAGCACAGAACAGAGCCATTTGTTCTAGGTAGTATTATCCATCTGGTATCCATTATTTATTGCAGACTAAATTCTGCATAATCTCTTCTGAGATGGTACTTGAAGCAGTGACAGCCCTGTATGAAGCAGATTAAAGATCTATAGTTATTAAAGAATATTCACTCATCAAAACTATTCTTTTGAAAGTTTCTCTTTGTAAATAAAGATGAATTATTTTTTAAATAAAATATCCTACAAGTTTGTTTATATACTCTATTTTATAAGTAGCAAATGGAGCTCACTGTTTTATTCTCCATTTCAACATGGTGGCTGCATTTATTGAATTATCTCCCCCTAAGCTTTGTTTTCTTTTAGGATTATTAAAGGAATAGTTATAGGTCAAACTCTTTTGAAACCTTATATTGGTTAATACCTAAAAACTGTTTAAATTATTATTCAAGAAGTTTATTTACCTTATTTTTTAAAAAAATTCAAAAATATGAAATGGAGCTCACCATTTGGCTTTCTATTTTAATATAGTACCTGTTTGTTCTTACTAATGAGAAAAAAAGTTAGCTGAGTGATGCAGAGCAGAGTTTAGACAGCATCTAAGTTTATTCTATTGTTTTTCCTTGTAAAGTCACAGCAATTGCATTGGCATCAATTTAGACTAATTAGCTCTTCTTCAGGAAGGCACTCTGCTGAATCCTTGATCTTTTCAGTTTTAGCAGATTTCTTGCACACAGTTGTATTCAGGTTGCTCAAATCTTCTTCTTCTTCTTCTGCCGTTTATTCTAACACAAACACCGATCCATTAGAAAATTTTTAACGCAGAAAATAGCAGAAATCTCTATGACGCTGTCAGATTCATGTGATTTAAAAGCTTTAAATCAATGTTTCCCCTTGCATCTTGCCTGCCAGGAGTGCTTACCGTAATAAAACCCAGAGAGAAATGTGAAAAAAGAAACAGTAATTGGTGTTATAGATTCTGATCTTTACTTTTAGATTTCAGAAAATCGACAGTAAATTATAACCCTTTCTTTTTGTTTGTTTGTTTAAATGTCCACCTTTAACTGTCCGATAAAAGGGGTTTTTCTGGTTTCTTGACTATTCTTTTTCATCAGTAAGAGGTGCCAGTGATTTACAGCGAAAATAGAACAGACAACGTTCCTGTGCGTAATATTGGTGATGAGAAATTTCGTTCATTTTCAAATTTAATAGAGCTTATTTTGAGTGTGAAAAACCGACAATACGTTATCCGCAGTTTTACTAAAGTGTTTCGTGATGGGATGAAAAGAGACCTCTGGCTACAGTTTTCTTTCAGAATTCAGCAAGTTCAGAAACTCTTCACTGAGGATGATTAAATACAGCAGTCGTGCAAGGTGTGCACGTGCACATGTGTTATGGTTTCTTCTCTGTTACCTGCCTCCCAGCTAGCATGCATCTCCATTAGAACTTTCTTTTTTACTCCTCATTTCTTTACAAAAGGGGTATATTCCAGGGCACCTTCAATTAAGTTTAGATGGCAAACTTTTCAGATATGCATTTTACAGACAAGAAGCAACTGTGTTAGATACCTGGTTATCACAAAAAGAAATTCGGTCTGGATGTGACTGTGCTAATTCTCTTCCCTGTGACTTTGTAACACCTGTAAAATGACTCATTGTGTAAAACAGTAATCCTGTCACATTATAACATTGCTTATTGATTTATAGCAGGAATGATTTGGATAGATTGTTTGTAATGCATCCGATGAATAGAGTTTGTAATAGGAAATTTTCATTCCTTCACTTCTGTTTTCCCTCAGAAGTCTAAGTTTACCTATAATTGGACTAGACCTGTCCTCTTTGGAAAACTGCTGGTAATAGCTTTCAGATTTTAAAAAAACCAACATGTTTACTCACTGCACCCCATTGTAAATTTGTATTTTTTTGCTTCATTTATTCTATCATCTTTTTTTTTCTTTTCCTGCTTCATTGATTTCATTTCATCATATTCCCCAAAAAAAGCCATTTTTATATTGTGTCATGAAACAAGCGAATTGTTTGGGAAAACTCATTTTTTACAACTGATTGCCACACAAGGGTTTCACAGAGTGAAGCGCATTCCAAATGTATGTGACAGGATTAAGTTCTGAAGAAAGAGTTGGGCCACAAAGTGGATGGGCCTTATGATCTATGTTATCTGCAGTGGCACCAGACTGTCATTGTGCTGTTCTGAAAAAAAAACACGATGGACAGTCTAACCATCTCAGATCTATCCCTCTCCACATCTTTAATGAGCCACCCCAATATTGGTCACATTCAACAATGTTGGCATCTTCAGTCCTTTCCCTCTGTTCCCTTCTCCACGCTGTGGCAAGTCAGTCTATAAAGTTCGGAAAAAATGTGGACTCATCCATTAAAAGTACAGAGGTCTAGTGTAACTGAGATGGTCTACCACCAAGTCCCACCACACCTTGTACTGGCTCAGGGTTACTGGTATGTGGTACAAGCTTCTCTTGTCTGTATACCATTTTCCTAAAGCAGATTACACACATTTTGTGTTGAGACATCTGAAGGTGAGATTTCAGTGGAGTTTTTGTCTAAAAATGGTAGTCCTTCCTGAAGTTCTGAACAGCACCACTAAAAAGTTTGATGCTGAGTTCAGGCCATAGATATTATCCTCTGGCTTATGCTAGAATCATCTGCCATGATATTGAATTGTTTCAGTCTCCAGCATACCAATCTTCCTGACAAGTTTTGTGGTCATAAAATACCATTTCCTGTCATTATCGTGCTGTTCACCACCACACAGCATTTTAAAAAACGGTCATGTAGATGAACCACTTCTTAAATGCCAAAACGGCTCTATACAGCATGATATTTGCGTGTCAATTAGACAGTCATATATTCATGTGCATTCCAAAATCACAAGGCACTAGAGGAAATACGGTCACACTCTGGGTGAGAGTTCCAAAGATGAGTTAAGGTGGGAGATCAAAAGCAAATTGGACTAGTATTAAATGTAATATTCTCTTCTTTTTTTGATAATCGTTTGATCCTTAGCAAATTTTGAGTAGTATACATAATTTGTGACACCTCTAAGTGATCAATAATCCAAAACTAGCTGGCTAAAGTTTTTGATATCTTGTTTATTGCCAAATATTGCATAAACCATTTTGGGTGACCCACTACTAAACCACAGATACCCTTCCAACAATGTAAAATAACTTTCATCAATACACTTAATGTTTTGAACATCATCGTAATGAAGCTGTATAGAATTCTGTAAGATGTTGGAAAGAGTGCGCGAGAGAGAGGGAAAACATCAGCATGTAATATTTATAGCTTAACATGCTTAAACTGAAACTTTCCCAAATTGTATTTTATTTCATTTTTTTTACTTAACCTTTATTTCTAAGATATGATTAGAGATTCAGCTGCTGGTCATTAACGTTCTTATCTGGAATTCATTTTATTTGCTCTTCACAGGTATTTGCATTTCTATTTAGATTATTTACAACACTTGCTTTAAATTCTAATTCTACTTCTGCAGCTTTGCAAATCTTCATTTTCCATCTCTACATCTGCTACCATTACTGTATTCTCTCTCTCGCCTACAAATCCTTTTCATTTAATTGCTGTCTGTTAATAGTTTGCATTGCGGTTTCGCTGAAAGTTTCAGCCAGTTCAGGCCCCACTACCATGCCTGTAAATCTGCCACCACTTCTCTGAGTGATAAACACACCTTCACGGCAGCTTTTGAAATCATGTTTCCAGCCAGAATTATCAACGTTGTCCCCCATCTTTGTTAAAATTTTAAGCCAGCCAAATCAATTTTTTACCACCTTTTTTTTCTGCTGTTCAACAAGATTCCCTTTTTTATATCTTAGGTAAATTGTGACAGTTGTTATTTTGATATATATAATAACTGCATTAAAAATGGTCGTCTCCGCCTTACACGACTGTTAATGAACTACTTCTATTTTCAGCTATTCCGCCCATATGTCTCTGCTGTCACTTTGGTTGTAAGTCTGTGCAATTTTGTGGATTTTAACAACATATCTAAACAATGGCTATGGTATTTAGTTTTGTTATCTTCAATACAGTAGATATTATACATCTATATTCACCTATTAGCAATTAAATACATGTCCATTCTAGTTTCACATCAATGCACAGCAGGAATCTCTCTCTCCATCTCTCTCCATCTCCATCTCCATCTCCATCTCTCTCTCTTTCTCTATGTGGTGAGTGCTGCTCTGCAAATTTTTCGATATCACTGTATAAGCTTTGAAAATTAGCTTACCAGGTTAGCATAGGTAGAATAAAGCAAGAGTAAATGTCTGTCTTATCATACCCGAAAGTTTATGGCTGATGAATTTATTGGAGTTTGTCAGTACGTGATTTAGAATGGCCGTGGAATGGGTAGAAACAATTATTGCTTGTATGGGTTTTAGTTCCTCATATTAACATGGAATAAGGAAGACTTTAACTTGTTATTTTTGGTACATTATCCTGTTTCCTTCCCTTTTCCCTTCCAGGTCATTAACTGATAACCAGCCAGTCTATCATCAGTTTATCACACAAGATGTGCCTTGTCCAGATGTTCTATCAAGTAAAGGCACCAACTTCCTTTGCTGTGGAAATTTTAAAGATTTACTAATCAGCATAACATATCAGCATCATCTTTCTTAAAATTGCAGCCAGGTGCATACACCTGAAGAATTGGACCTTGTTCCATATTGCTTTTGTTTAGCTTTGAGGAAATGATACATCAGCAAAGTCTGATGAAAATTATGATGGATTATACCAGGCCTCGTCATCTGCACCTAAACTATCAGTTTCAGTTTATGACTTGAAAGCTTGATTAAGATCCTAAAAGCATTTGCTGCCTGCACCCTGAATGAGTGCCAGGAAATACATGTTTGAGTATTTAATGATATGATAGGTATGCACTTATCTACACATTTTAGTTCATTAATCATTTCTGTGAAACATTTTATATTTTTATTACTTGAAACATACTTATTGCCCGATAATCACCAGTAGCTGATGGAAGGTAAACAGTGCAGATTTTTTTTTTTGCTTTTTTAATTATTCAAAGATTTGTATACATTTTGTTTAAATTAAAATTTTTTTCAATGAGGTGTTGCTTTTACTTTGAGGTAGTCTGGGGTTGCTTATGATTAAATATAACCTGTGACATTTTTAAAACGGCTTTGACCACCCACCGTTTTATTTTCCCTTCACAGTGGGAGTCCTGTGAGCAGCAGCTCTTTCTTGAAGACCTCGTTCACTCAGCTCTCTGCCACTATCGGTTTCTCTACTTTCCTGAAGTCTGCTTGCCAGTGGCCTGCTCAACTTTCTCCTTTCCTTCTCTTAGTGTTGTTTATCATTTTCAAACAGTTTTTTGCCTCCACCCCCTCCCTCCCTGTTTCCATTGTGTACACTTTGCTCTTGTTCTTTCTTCTCTTTATAGTTTTATACACAACAAGTGGAGGAATTTTCGGTTTTGAGGC
Organism: Nautilus pompilius; assembly: GCA_018389105.1. Classification (NCBI taxonomy): domain Eukaryota; kingdom Metazoa; phylum Mollusca; class Cephalopoda; order Nautilida; family Nautilidae; genus Nautilus; species Nautilus pompilius. Next base: position 372,506 of record JACATO010002180.1, on the reverse strand, counting down.
AATACCTTACATGGAATATCCCTACTCTGCATGTACGCAATCTTTATTTGAATAACATTAGGAATACCATATCTAGTTTATGCAGTAGCGGTACTGGCATCAGCCATGTGGCCTTTTCTTCATCAGCTATTACATAGTGTGTCACATATTCCATGGCCACTGAAAGTCATCAAAAACGGTATTGCACTGTCGTTTACATCCCAGAGATGTAGTTTTATTATAAGTTTGTAGCTAATGGAAATTTTGTGAAAAGTATACAGGCAAGGGTTAAACTTCTACCTTCAGTTAAAGGGGCTCTACCAAATATTTGATATCATTTTTGTGTGGTCTAAAGATACATCTTTGACTTGTCATGTAATTATTAGATGGTTTTTGCGCTTTTATTCTGAGCATCCAAGCTTATTTCCACTACTAATTAATGTGTACTTTTGAAGTTATGAAGATACACTACAACCACGCACTGATTCAGTTACTTTTTCTGTGCTATTCCATTCTAAAAGTTTTGCTTCATATAACCATTTTTTATTGTAAATTTTTCTCTTATGGTCCACGCTGTTGATGGACGTGCAGGGTCGTGACCTGTTAGGTCAGCTGGAGTGGCTCAGATCTCCAAATTCTCTTTTCTTTTTTTTGTCAAGTTTGCTGCCATCACACTGCATCCTTGTTTTTAGTTTATTTCATTTTAAATACTTTTATACAAAAAAAAAAATTACTTGTTTAAAAATTGGTGTTTTCATTTCTCACCCTCCCTGACCAGATATAAAAGGTCTTTAAATTGTCATGTAGTATTTAAGCTGATTTTGTACCCTTAAAGGATGCCTTATTCCTAAGTACACCTGAGGGCATGTTCATTGTTGACAAGCATATTAGAAACTCTCCATACACACACAGAGTCTGCTGCTAGCTTGGGGATATAACTTGGCCATTCTGAGTCCTTATCTTACATTTCTCTTGACAGACAAGGATTCAGCTAACACAGCCCAAGTTCCCTGCAAAGATAAGCGCATCTTTATAATGAGCTCTTTGGGCCCTGAATTATTCACAAAAGATAATGATGATTATAGCCTGGATTCTTAATTCTCCTTATAATTGGCTAATATTTTTTTGTGCTGCTTGTACATTCACTAATACTGAATCTGAGATTTGTTTATTAACGCTTTTTCTCTCTCTAGTAAATGAGATTCAAACACAGAAAGAGAAGTATGAAAAACTGAAAAATTACTTATTCAAAATACTTTTCATCTTTAGCATTCTCACTCGTCTGTCACTCTTGGACGGAAGTTTAAAATGCTTCACTTTTCTTCTTTTGCTTTTGTTTTTACGGTAGCTTAGAGAGATGAAGATAAAGTAACAAGAGAAAGGACTATACTGATTTAGTTTACAGTGAGTTTCAGAGAGAGATGATATCTGTACTAGAGAGATGGAAATGGAGAGAGATGATGTCAGTACTAGAGGGAGAGAGAGAGAGATGACATCAGTACTCGAGAGAGAGAGAGAGAGAGAGATGAGGAGAGAGATGACATCTGTACTAGAGAGATGGAAATGGAGAGAGATGATGTCAGTACTAGAGGGAGAGAGAGAGAGATGAGGAGAGAGATGACATCAGTATAGAGAGAGATTGGGAGAGAGATGATGTCATCACTAGAGAGAGAGAAAGACGGGGAGAGAGAGTGTTTTAACTTTTACTTTAAGAAGTCTTCTGTTTTAGAGAGAAACGTACTTTTGGATAAAGGGTATTGTCTTCCTCCAAATTGCAGAAAATATTTGGTCCAACTAAACATTTCTAAAGTTTACGACACTGCAATTAGTAGTGTTATACAGATGTAGAAAGTCAAAAAGACAGGAAATTTAAAAATTTGCATAAGCATCCCTTTGTGAAGAGATGGTGCTGCTCAGTCTTTTTCTTAAAAATGCTGCCATCTTGCTTCCATTATCAGAATTGGTAAAGTAATCCAACCTGAGAAAATATTAATTTTTTTAAACTTAAATTTGTCTTCCCTCTATTTGTATTTGATGTACCTCTAGTATAAGAAAAAAATTATTTAATCAAACATACTCTTTACAAGAAATTTTTAAAATACACACACACACACTTACACACAATCTATTGTTATTATCCATCCAGCATCTGGTATTGCATCACTATCTGGTTTGCATGAGTAATTAGTGGCAGAATGTCCACAACTAAGACATTTACCTTTGCATACATTAAATATGATTTGCTTATATGACCATTCCAATAAATGATGTGAATCCACCTGCATCACTATAATCATTGCTGTTGTCTCACATACATTTTATATGTACAGGTAGAACTCAAAAGATTAGAATATCATGGAAGAGTTCATTTTTTTCAGTAATTTAATTCAAACAGTGAAACTTTCATATATTCTGGATTCATTACACTCAAAGTGAAATATTTCAAGCCCTTTTTTGTTTTAATTCTGATGATTGCGGCTTACAGCTCATGAAAATCAAAAATCCACCATCTCAAAATATTAGAATATTTCATAAGATCAATAAAAAAAAAAGGATTTATAATATAAAAATGTCGAACTTCTGAAAAGTATGTTCATTTATGCACTCAATACTTGGTCGGGGCTCCTTTTGCACGAATCACTGCATAAATACGGCGTGGCATGGAGGCAATCAGCCTGTGGCACTGCTGAGGTGTTATGGAAGCCCAGGTTGCTTTGATAGCGGCTTTCAGCTCATCTGTATTGTTGGATCTGGTGTCTCTCATCTTCCTCTTGACAATACCCCATAGATTCTCTACGGGGTTCAGGTCAGGCGAGTTGGCTGGCCAATCAAGCACAGCAATACCATGGTCAGCAAACCAGTTACTAGTAGTTTTGGCACTGTGGGCAGTTGCCATGTCCTGCTGGAAAAGGAAATCAGCATCTCCATAAAGCTTGTCAGCAGACGGAAACATGAAGTGCTCTAAAATCTCCTGGTAGATGGCTGCGTTGACTTTGGACATGATAAAACACGGTGGACTAACACCAGCAGATGACCTGGCAGCCCAAATCATCACTGACTGTGGAAACTTTACACTGGACTTCAAGCAACTTGGATTCTATGCTTCTCCACTCATCCTCTGGACTGTGCAGGCTTGATTTCCAAATGAAATGCAAAATTTACTTTCATCTGAGAAGAGGACTTTGGACCACTGAGCAACGGTCCAGTTCTTTTTCTCCTTAGCCCAGTTAAGACGCTTCTGACGTTGTCTCTGGTTCAGGAGTGGCTTGACACTAGGAATGCGACACTTGTAGCCCATTTCCTGGACACGTCTGTGCGTGGTGGCTTTTGATACACTGACTCCAGCCTCAGTCCACTCCTTGTGAAGCTCCCCCAAGTTCTTGAATCGGCTTTGCTTGACAATCCTCTCAAGGCTGCGGTCATCCCTCTTGCTTGTGCACCTTTTCCTACCACACTTTTCCCTTCCAATCAACTTTCCATGAATATGCTTTGATACAACACTCTGCGAACAGCCAGCCCTTTCAGCAATGACCTTCTGTGGCTTACCCTCCTTGTGGAGGGTGTCAATGAGTGTCCTCTGGACAACTGTCAAGTCAGCAGTCTTCCCCATGATTGTGGTTGTGTGTACTGAACCAGACTGAGAAATCCATGGTATTTATACTGCATAAATAGTGATTTACTCAAACTCAAAATGGAATATTCTAATATTTTGAGAAAGGTTTTTCCTATTTTTTTAGCTGTAGGCTGTAATTATCAAAATTAAAATTAAAAAATGCTTAAAACATTTTAGTTTACATGTAATGAGTCTAGAATATATACAATTTTCACTTTCTGAAATAACTGACAAAAAATATTGAACTCTTCCATGGTGTTCTAATTTTTGGACATATTGAATTTCAGAGAAAAACACCATCTATAACAACTCTGAACTCTCTTATGTAAACAATTCACAGCCCATCTTAATGGATGCCCTCCCTCCTAGATTATTTCTTTATTGATTGTTTATGAGGAACTTCATCTCACACGTTATGAAAGATCAAAATCCACTGCATCAATATTATTTTCTAGATTAAAAACCATGCTGACTGTTTCTAAGCAATCTGTCTTTCCATTGAACTATAAGTTCCTTTTATTGAACTCACATATTCTCTTGACATTCACCATGTTTCCATTCCGACGATGCCTTCCTGCTATTTATCACTTCACCAAAAATCTTTACCAGAGGGCAGAACATTTTGCTTCAAGTTAATTTTAATTCTAGGATGGATTTCATTTACTTCTATCTTTCTATTTGCTTTAAGTTGGCTAATCGATTTCAATATTTCTTCCTTCTGCAACTGTAGCATCAACTTTTTTTGTGTCGACATTTAAAACTTCTGCCCGAAGAAATGATCCAGAACTTTCTTGACTAAAGATATTAGCAGCAGTGGGTTGTACACGTTAAACTGCATCACCTCTCTTTGCCATTAAATGACTCCACTATCTTTTTTCCCCAAGTGTTTTTTCCTTCTTTCTTTCACTAATAACCCAGTTAGTTCATTCCCTTTTGAAATGACACATCATCAAGTCAGAGATTCTGCTTCCTTTTCTTCTTTTAGTAAATAGCTTTTTTGTATGTGACTTTTGTGCAAAACTTCCTGACCATCCATCCAAGGCGTGCTTTGCTTTTTTTTCTTTACCGCCATTTACTAATTTCTTAAGAACTGATTTTTTATAGGAGTCTATCAAAACTAAAGATATTCCAGTTTTCACGTATATCATCGTTAACAGGTAACGGTAAATAGATCCCAGTGTACTGAATTCAAGCATACTTCCTTAAACTGTTATTTACTATTCTTAGTAATATTTTGAATAAAATCTATAGAATTATTTTCCCCATTATCTAGAAGTTCAGGGGGCGGAGACTTGTGTTTTTGTTAAGAACAGAAACTAAAACATGGTTTAACAAGGTATCACATCTGTTCAGTTAATCCACTGTCTAAAGCAGTCACTTTGAAAAGCCAGTTTATATCTGGAGAATTAATCACCTGTGATGACACATTTTTCTTTTTTAATGTAGTTTGCATAGCATAGGATCTATTTGTAAGCTGCCCATATCTTAAGTAGGATTTAAATAAATAATTTCAGCAAAAAAATCTTTGCAATCTATGGTTTGGTATCTTCACCTATGCATCTGCACCATTCTGATTTTGTGGTTCATGTGGAGGACTAAATTGTTTTAAACATATAAGGCAATTCTCCAGGTAACTGTCCTATTTATCTTTCCAGAATAACTGATAGCCAGCCATCTATAGAAAGTTTATTATAGTAATATCAAGCTGAGCCCATGTTTCAGTTATTCCAGTCAGTTGAAGATCTTCATCAGGAGATAATGCTCATAATTCATCTATTTATTAAGCAGACCAACTTGACATTTATGTTCTTTTTTTAAAAAAAAATCTTTGTATTTCTCCTTGTGATCTTATTTTAGCAGTAAACCAATCAAAAACACTCTCTTATCATGTTTGGGTACGAGTCAGGTCAAGTTACACAGTAAAAAAATCCTATTAACAAATCAAAGTGCCCGTTTCACAAGACGTTTGGCAGGCCACAATGCTGGGCCTTCAGCATTGAAACAGATAATATTGCAAGTGAAGCATTTTTTGTTTAGTTTTGAATTCCAGTAGCCTCAAAATCTCAACATTTCATCAAGCAGAATTCATTATTAACTGCTACAGAGAGTAGAAGATAATATAACAAGTGAGCAAATGCAAAGAGAGAGGAAAATATTTGGATGCCATAGTTTTTTGTATCCCAATCTTTATTTCTGACTATGACAAAAGAGAATTATCAGAGCCATCAATTATTCTCAAAAAGGAATTGGAGTTTATATTGACCAATGAAGTTCATCCGTGAAAGAGTGTGATTATTTGGGGCTTTTATCTCCACTGAAATCATCTTTATTTATACATGTACATCAATTGATAGACGATTTTCCTAAATGGGCATAGGGTTTGATTTTGAATGGATCAGGCAAAGCAAAAATCTTTTTACTGCCTTAGTGGTAGTCATTTTTAGTTCTCCAATGCCCTGTTGGTCTTTTGAGGCTAAACAGCCCTACTACTCTCTGTCTTTGCTATCATCGTGTGGCTGCAAACAAGCAGAGCAAATACCGTTGACAATCTCTTAGAAAGAAATCGTTGTTTTGTTAATGGTGTGTAAGATCTAAAGCAACAGGTTGCAACTACACTGCTAAAGCGAAACAAATGTAGCAGGGTCTTCAGTTGGGAGTGTGCTAAAAATATTTTGATGTCTGATATTAAGCAGATGACAGAATCTGTCCATAACTGGATTCTGGATGTGTATCAGTAATAACATTACTGCTGCCTCTGGTCTCTCTTGAAAGGAAAGTGGGGATATTAGCCTGATTTCATTAAATGCTGCAATTAATTTTGTTGATGGCATAGCACAGACAGTTTGTCCAGTCATCAGTCACTGATAATTGTCATGTATTGGTTAAGACAGACCCAACTAGGAATCCCAGGTCCAGTAAGAGATCGCAGGAGCAGGAAGCCTTGATTCTGATAGATTGCGCTTGATGGAATGAGTTTAGTAGGCGTGTGAGATGCACGAGGGAAAACTGTTACCCACACAAATCCCCTGGCAGGAGGAATCTGGATCATTGTGTATAAAACCTTGAAAAGAAGGCGTTTGATTAAACAAGGAATAATTACAAGTTTGATTGAGTGACGGATTCAATGGAAGTACAAAAAAGTTGCTGACAAACGTGTAGAAATTTCAAGACTTACGCACAGCAAGAAGGTAGACAATAGTAATAATAATAATATTAAACCTACTAAACACATGAAAAACAAATATGTATTTGACTTCAGCAACAAATGAAATTTACATATTTTGAATCTATTTTAATTTTTACCACAAATTCTTAAACTTCAAAGGGAGGTATCCAGCCGTACCATGGTGCATCATCTACCAGGAAGTGAGTTTATGTTTTTTTTATATCAGAAAAGCTCGTGTTTTTTTTTTCTTTCTACCGCTGCCAATCTTGAGATTTCTCATTAGTTCCCCTCCCCTGCTAAAGTTGGTGGTGTCTGCTCAGATTACGCACTCACGAGGTGTCTGCCACGGTTGTACAGAAGTCACCTACCTTTGATCGGTGCTGCGACTGCCGTTTAGTGTGTGATTACAACTTTTAAACTAAAGGAAACAACTAAATAAATGATGTTAATGCCAAGACAATAGTTACTTCCATGGTAACTATATGGGGGGGGCATGGTAAAGTAAGTACAGGGCAACTCGTCACTTGTTTCTGCATATTACGTCTTCCATGGACAGCCTTCAGAAGTGGTGGAAAATTGAAAATTATGGCATTTTCATCAGTGCAGCTGGGATCTCGAGGATGTAACCATTAAATGCAGTTTTACAGCCATTCCTTTTAACTTCAGTGTTGCTATTCAGTTTCTAACAGACATAAACATGTAATTATAGCTTGGTAGATGCACAAACCAAAACCAGACAAGCTGAAATATTGTTGCTACACTTGTAGGTCTACATGCTCGGATATCAATCTCCATACTGCCATAGAAACAAGCATATACACTTAAACATAAGCCTACTCCATTAATATTTCACGAATTTGGAAGCTTTCTAGGCTAAGATCAAGAAACATTTTTCTAGATTTGATCATAGAAATACACCACAATGTAAATAATTATTCTGAAAGCTGAGCAACCATAAGAGAAAATGATTTTTCTTCAGATAGTATAAAATCATTAAATATATAATACTAACTGAGTTTTGTGTATGACACTAATTACTAACAACTTTGTTTTTAATTTCAGGAATATGATTCTTTTAATCTCATTACCTTTTTATGTGCAGTATTTCTTCCGCCACCCAGAGTATTTGGAATAATTATGGAAGCAAAAAAAAGAGTATGAAAGTATAAAATGTAAATAACACACACAAAAACAATCAGATGCTTGCAAAAGTATAGACAGTGGTGTCATTGCGGTATGGTGAATGAGTGGTAAATACCATGATTCCTGGGAAGGAAATATCTGATAGAAATACGGAAATCAAAGTCTGAGCCAGTGACAGACAGGTGCTCTATGCTGCAGTTCGTTTTAGAAGAAATATAAGCATCTGAGGAGGATACACAGAACTGGTACTGTGACCAATACATGCAGTCAAAGAAAGGCCAAAGCTCTCCAAAAATGATGCTCGGTATAGTTCACTATTTAATAGACGACCAGCCAGTAGAAATCTTGTAAATGACCTGGCTGACAGTACAGGTGTTGATGTTTCTGCAAGAATATTACGATACACATTAGTGCAAAATGGTCTCATTTTGATTTGTTTCTGCCCAGAAATTTCCACTGGGAATAGACAACCAAGTGGTAAGTCTGCAGAATTTGAACAAAGACTAGGGAATGATATAATAGTCAGTGAAAAATAGGTACAGTGAAGCAAGCGGATGGGTCAATACAAGTGTGTGGCTACATATCAGCCAAGGATGTCAAAAATTTGCATAAAATCAAAATATACTGACTGCTAACAGGTAAAGGCAGGTTCTGATCTGTCATGTTTTCTCAGAAAAAACCATCTCATTGGGTGAGGATTCATCATCCAACGTAACAGTGACCCAGTGGTCCATGTGGTTATAACACTCACAAAGATGTCTTGGCATGAGCATTATTAAGGCTATATGTGGTTAAATGGCTACTGAGAAAGTCATACAACAACCAAACACTTTGGATGGAATGTGCTAAGTGCTAGAAGGTACTTGGAACAGCATTCCGCAGTCATATGCGATAACCTGTATTGGAGCATGGAAACAAGGCGTCATCTTCTACATCAAAGTTTCCCAACCTGTGGTACACAAATACACCAAAAGTACATAATTTTTTTGTCTTTATCATTGCTAATGCTAATTAATAAAATGAATCATATTATTTTAAGTTTAAATAGTTTCCATTCAATGACAACCTATTTCACATTTACCTATTTTATGCGCCATTTTAAGTGCAAAGTTTAAAAAGTTTTCTTCGAGGGAGCTCACTGAGCCTCCGACCCTAACTCCCAAATTTCTGTCGGGCAACCTGGATCATCCATCATGCTGGTATGCTGATTTTCTCTTTCTTGATTTTGTGGTACAAAAATAAGAAAGATTTGGAACCCCTGATCTGTGTAAAAGGGCTCACATACCAAATACCAATGCCCTCTTTTCATTTTGTTTTTTGAATATTTTTAACAGTGCTTTGCTTTTGTATTATGTACATAACTCAGTTGCAGTTACTCGTTATCTGTGTGTGCTTCCATAGTTATTGTCAGTACTGTACAGCTTGACAACTTAGCAAGAATATACACATTTCTGCCAACTGAAAGCAGTTGTCATAGTGATATTTTATGTAAATTCTTTTGGTTTTAAGCAAAAAAAATTTTTAATATGTGTTTCGTAGATAAGTTTCTTTTTTAAATTTTGTCTGTGACTAAGGGACATCTAGAATAGATGTCGCCTTGAGAAATATGATGATGGCTTGACGGCTTACTCTTACATGTGCAATTAGAAACATAAAAGTCCTTAAGCCTGTAATATGTCATTCTATAGAAATTGGTGTTCTTCAAACTTGGAGTCTGCTCCAACTTTGTTTACACTGAATTATTAGTATCAGCAATTTTCCTTTCGTTTCCTTGTACAATTTGTTTTTGTAATGGCCAAAAAAAGAAAAGAAAAGAGAAAATTATAAGCAAAGTAGAATAACTATGTTATATTATCTGTCAGACATCGAAAAACATTCTGATTTATTTCATCTGCATTAGCTCTTTGTCTATGTGAAAAAATGAGCAGCCATATATATCATAGGATCCAGTCTCTTTCTCTCTCTCTCTCTCTCTAAACATGCACACACATTGATTGGTTAACTGTGGTGTTTGCTAGCGGTGCTGCAGGACATCTTGCCATTTTTGTTTTCTTTCTGAACAGTTTATGGACAAACTAACTCGCAGTAAATTCATTGGAGGCGAAATTTAATTTTGAAAAGAAAATAAATGGCTTAGCTCGCCACATTTAGCAGAGCTTTTGTTGGGAAACAAGAAATATTTCTGACATAAGTGTGTGGCCATGTTCAGTCTACTGAAAGAAGAGGCGTTGTTGTAAAAGAATTTTATTGGAGACCGGGTTTGCTCATTTCTCACTTCAGTTTGTGTGGAAGCCTGTTTTATTTTCGCCATTATTCTTTGGTTTATTTTTAAAAATCATCTGCATGTAATAACATTTTGATAAACTAAAGGTTTTAGTATCTTGTAAATTTTCATTGGTTTTGGTACATTTCTCATGATTGCAAGCAATAATTAACCAAGTGGATATACGAGCAGCAACTTCCATATGGACTTCCCTCGTTCATGCACTTTTGATATTACTAATAGTTTTCATCACATTTGCTTGTGCCATGCAATAATGTAGACAACCTCAATAATAAAGATAAAAGAACCTCTTTGAACGAGAAGTTGTGTTTTTATACTTCAAATGAGAGCTGTGTGTATATATACACACATAATATATACCTACTGTGCCCTCACATATTTCAGATCAAAGCTTTACCGTTTACTTATAAAATCTAGCTTTTGAGGGTGGTAGGGAGGAGAGTGTTCGCAATAGTGTCTGCTGGATTCTGAAGTATTATCATTATAAGAGCAGGAAAAGAAAAGCCTGGGCCTGTTTTTTCAGAGTTGTGCTAATTGGTAAATACATTTAATGGAACTCTGTTTGGACTGCATGTCAAAATTGGTTTTACGTGTTTATTTATCTGGCTGTGTTAGTTACCTGTTTACAGTATTTCACCAGTTATGCGATATGCGAGTGCTTTGGCGTGTATCAGTAAAGTTAATATTTTTACCGAGGCTAATTCTTGAACTTCGTTTTAAACTTTCTTCGTCTTCAGAATGGATTTTATACATAAAATGAAAAATTTATATCACAGGATTTATTGAAACTAAAATTATGTTAGGATGGGATCTATTCACTGCTTAAAAGGTGAATTAACTTTGAAGTTAATTCCAAAGAGATGTGATTAACAGTTGAACTTTTAGTCAGTTATTGAGACAAAAATCCTTTGAAGTGCCTCTTAAAAGAAAAACTGCTATACATTTGCATCATTTATGTATATTATTACCTTAGGACAGAAAATCAAAGTTCAATATTACATGCTACGAATAAAAATAGTATAAGACTTTTGCTTTTGATGGTTACAGTACCCTGCCATAATAATTTTGTTATCACAGTTACGTTTGTTGCAGAAAATAGAGAAAAATAATACAGAAAACCATCTCTGTTAATACTTTGTTGAACTACCTTTTGCATCCCTTTTAGCCTCTAATTTGTTCGGCACTGAATCAGTGAGATTTTGTATCATAGTTTGGTCCCGATTCTCCCACCCCCAAGGAATCTTCCTTTATTTTCATTGTATTAGCAGGACATAGGTAGATTGCTGTCACCTGATAATCAAGATCCCTCCTTAACGTGCTCACTGGGATTCATATCAGAGCTCTCTGGTAGTTAAGAGATAAGTTCAATCCATTGATGCTTCTTCCAGACTGATTACACGAGAGGCGTGGGATGTGATGTCATTCTCCTGAAGATTCTCAGCATCAAATCTCTGTATGTTTTGTCAGCACAATGGCAGGAAATGGACCTTTAAACTGCCAACATACCTGGCAGATGTTCTTCGAACAACACCAACCCTGTCTTTCCACTTTACCATGACATCCCCCACCTCCATGTATCTAGTTGATTCTGGCCACATTTGGAAGAAATAATCCAGGATTTGCTCCATTTTATCAGAATGGTTATTATATGCCCATGTAGATGTCCAGTATATACATAAATCACACCCAAAATATGTAGATTTTGATCAAATACATTTATTTATGAGATTTTTGGAAACTAATATGATAGGAAATTGTATATTTCCATAGTTTTTTTAAGATACCCATGCTTCATGGATATGTGCATACTAATATAATTCACAGAAACTTGAGACGTTAATAATCACCCAAGTTTGAGAGCACATTTGTTTAAGAAACCATATATAACACTGGCTAAATATAATTTATGTTAATAGTTTGTGGTACAGCCCTTTAACTTATGGAAAAAAGACACTGCATGAACAAAATGTTTAAATCTAGATTACATGACTGTAGCCCATTCCTAGCATATAATCAGTATTAGGTATCATGGGAAGGACAAATTTATGATGCCCTGATTCTCTCTGTCATTGCATTATCCATAAAACACTGCCCTCTTTGGACAAATGACCATTGGTGTAGGTGGGCAGTTTACACCACCTTTGCAGACCACCAACTGTGATCATCCAGTGGCTTAAATCACAACCGAGCACCATGACACACAGATTACCACATTTAGTCATGGCTTGAAGATGATTCCATGAAAATTTCTGTGCTGGGCAGATGCTGCCACACTCATTCATTTGAATACTGTCTAGAAAATCTGGACTCAGCCAGAAATATGATACTGTTCCAAAAGGTAGTAGGGTGTGATTATGTGTAGCTAACATTGCATGGGGAGAGGAATGATTTGTATTTTGTCATTCTTCTATTTATCCTATATAGTGTAGATGGTTCCCCATTTTTTTGGCTTTGGGTCTATGAGTCAACATGCCGTGTCTCGAAGAATTCTTGCTGGCTTCTACTAAAATCTTTCATTTCTTGTGCCCTCTTTCTATGTCCATCAGTTTTTATAAACTTTGTTTTTAGTCTGGCTGTCTGAAGATCTTTGTGCATGCATCTTTATACAATGCTTCTCTTAATTTGCTCATAAAAGGTGGTGTATATGCAGAAAATGTATATCTTCTATTTACTACACAAGGTGATACTCTTGTTTCAAAAGATAACAAAACAAAGTAAACTAATTTTGAGTTTATTTACCCAATATTTGACTTATTCACAGAGTATGGCTTTCTGTAGAAGTCAGCCATTGCAAGAGGTATCGGTTTAAACATGGTAAGTACAAGTATCATTGGGAATTAAAATATTTCTGAAAGAGAAAATTTAAACATTGCCTGAATGAAAATTTGCATTTAAAAAACAATTAGCCTGGAGCAAAATTACTTTATAAATGTTTTTCAGCTTTCTGTTGCCTAGTTACCACTGCATCATATTAACTTTAGCTATTTTTCATTTTGGCTTTTATTTGGCATGCATTTCTAAACATTATTAAGGAAACTGTATACATTCAGGGGTGTTTCAGAAAATAAAGGCAATTCATAAATAAAAGAAGTCACCAGGTATCATTTACTGGACTTCCCTACTCCTATATGTAGTTCTCCTGTTTTGCAGCACATGTAGTCAGACGACTTACAAGTTCTAGATACCATCCTAGTAGAAGCTTCACAGTTGCATAACTGTTGAACATCACCATCACTGAAAAATGGTCAATCTCAGATGATGATCTCTGCATCAAAATGATGCATCTGTATTCCATTTCCATTGGCACTACAGAAAGGAAATTTCTCACTTTTGTCTTGTTAGCATTGCAAAAGCTGGGTACATCTGTCCACATTATTCTGTTTATGGATGTATATCAATTTCTTTGGGACCTGATGAGCAAGCACTTTCCAGAAGTTCAGGTGTTCATTGGTTATCAAAGAGAGTTATGTCCACCTTGCCAATGTTTTTTATCATTGGTGACAATGTTAGGGCATCTTGACCAATCTCCATCTGCTACTGTTGTTCAGTTATTTTTAAGCCTGTCTGGTCGCTCATGCACACTCACTTTTTAGTACCATATACAGATCTCTCCACATTGCGCCAACATGCCTCGGTGGATTTCAGTTGGGTAGAACATCTTTGACCTACAGAAAATTAATTATGGATCACTGCTGTTCTCTGGTGCACACTGACAACCACACGGCCATGTTGTTACTCACTCACTGGGCACCTTCAACTACTTGTACCATCTGCGTTGCATGTGGAAAGCTCTGGCGTAACCGTCTTCTCTGTAACAACTTGGTACAAGTCATACAAAGTGTACTCTAATGTTAGTTGGTCATTCTTTACTTGGACAAGTTTTCTTTAAACAACTGACAGCAGACCTGCGGCTGGCTGCTGTTTTGTCTCAGAGCTGTCAGCCATGATAAATCGGAGTACACGCCAAGTACAGATGCGTAGAAACAAAGCAGTTAATGTGTATTTCTTGCATAAAGTGAGGTGTTAGGTAATGCAGATTTTTAAAAGTTTTTTTTTTCTTTTACTGCAGTTAACTTTTTTTCTTGTTTATCTGGAATACATAGCCAAACACTGTAGTGAAAGCAAAGAGTATAGGTACGCACATTATATTTAGAGATAAACTAGACACTTTTTTGATGAATGTGGGCTTTACATATTCTAAACGTTTCCTGCAACTCTGAAGTTTTGTTTTCGTCTATTATTTTACCTCCAAGATAACCATCCCTAAGAAGTTTCAAGTGCATTTGGAACTAATGTAGTCCATCATTTTCGTAGGACAGTTTTAATTTTGATTGAGCTGAGATTACACCTGCACGTGTGTTTTTTTTTTAATACAAGAAACATGACAAGGTCAATAAAAACTGGGGAGAGCAGGGTTAATAGTTCCCATCTTTCATTTCTCAGCTTGAGAGAGAGCATCACAACCCCCCCTGGGTTAATCAACATCCAGCTTTGTCGAGTACTTTCTTTTAAAACCTTTTTCAAAACTAGTCAGTCAATTTAATTCTGACAGAAAGTGATTGATTTCCTCTTGCTTTTGTGCACAATTTGTTAGATGCACCGACTCTGAGTTTGTTTGTTTTGTGTGTTAGTGCTTACCAGGAAATTATGAAAAGATTCTCTTGAAGTCGGTTTTTCAAAGTGTAATGAAGCGAGGCAGTGGAGTGCTGTATAACAGAATTTTCTTTTCTTCTGATGTATGTCATTAATTGTTGTACTTATGAAAGCCATACTTGTCAGAAATGCTTTCTCTTTCCAACACAAACTGACCAAACTTGCAATCTTGAGACGTCGTGCAGTCTTCCGTCTGCAAACATTTAAACAGCTAATCTTGAGTGTGCCTTTAGCAGGCTGCTTTAAATATATCAGCTAGTCTTGGTAAATTGCTTAGTAGCAAATTGCATCCATCAAGCATCATTTGCGCTAAAGTGCTACACGAGAACAACATCTTCCTTTTACTTACTGATCACTTGTTGTTTGCGTTCAATTTTCAATGAAGCTTTGGTTGTGGATTGGGAAACTGATTCCAACAAATAGTTGGAAGGATTCTCCAAAAATGTTCAAACTCTAGGCCGCCTATTACTAGTGTGTTTTTTTGTTTTTTTTAGGCCAATGGCTGGGGATATTATTTGCTGGATATATCATGCAATAAAAGGGTTAAGACCTATTTATTCATGCTTTTTCTGAAAAACCTTAGTCTGTCTTTATTAGCTGGGTAATTATGCTTACTTAATTTCTGAGAGTCGTGTGACCTAATACAACTTTCTCCAAACCCGTGTTGGACAGCTTTTCTGCTTGTGTGTGACCCTATTAATTTTAGAAATACAACGAACACCATCAGCATTCAGCCTGATACCATTCTGAACTAAGTCACTTTTTAATTTAAAAATAAACAAAAAACTTATCTACTTATTTATTGTTTTACACATAATTATACTTGATGTTGTAGATCCTTGGAATATAGAACGTCCATGGCAGGGAAGGATTGAGACACCGGGCAAGATCCCGGTGAGTCTGTGGGCCGGTCCCGCCTGGTCAGTAGGCCGATAACCTGATCGGCCCCTCTACCTTCAATACTACTATCTGCTACTGAGCAACCTGCTGCCCTCCACATTAGTCGTAGGTGTCTGTGTCTGTGATTTGATGTCGGAAGTCACCAACTGTATAATCAAATTAATGATGTCCTGGCCCCCATGGCCCTGTAGGTGAGAGAGACAAAATAAGGTCCAGGCGTTCCGTACAGTCTTCTCCTCCACTACATTTTCCTTCGTTGTAAAGAACAAACTCTTCCAAGGGCTGAGGTGTAGGGATCACTAATTTATACATAATATAATATTATGCTCAAAAACCTTTTAATGAACTACAGTCATGCGCCGACATTTCGGTCAACGACGGTGTTCCCATGAGATTATAGTGGAGCTGGAGAACTCCTGTCGCCTAGTGACGTCGTGGTCACGTGTTTGTGGTGATGCCTGTGTAGACAAACCTACTGCGCTGCCAGTCGTATAAGAGTACAATTGTCAGGCCTTTTCGTAAAGGAACAATATTATTTACGTTGTATTATTACACTCTATATCAGCAGCTGGTATTTGTTTAATACTGAATATAGAAAAATGTTTTTAACGTATTTCATTTATTTGAATAACTGCATATTATATATATTTACATCCTCCTCCTTCAATAAAGATTATCATGTCATGGACTCCTATGTATATCGTCTTCTATCGAGTTATTGATGCTTAATAATTTCAGTTTCGTGGAAAATCAGGCAATCATCTTATTTGTATATGAATGCAAGTAAATCTAATAAGGTCAGAGTTATAAGATTTCAACTTTATTCTGTGTATTCATAATTATTGAATACATCTATCTGTCTATATATATATATATTATTGTGTGTGTGTATATAATTTGGGTATTTTTGACCTTGTGT
Organism: Nautilus pompilius; assembly: GCA_018389105.1. Classification (NCBI taxonomy): domain Eukaryota; kingdom Metazoa; phylum Mollusca; class Cephalopoda; order Nautilida; family Nautilidae; genus Nautilus; species Nautilus pompilius. Next base: position 355,849 of record JACATO010002180.1, on the reverse strand, counting down.
ACAGGGTTTTTTTAATGTGCAGTTCTGAAGGCAAATGTGAGCAGTTAAAATACAGAGATGTAACAGTGATTCTTCAAATATCGTCAAAAATTAAAATAATGCTTTCTTTTTAGATCAAGTATTATATTCCTCATAGCTACAGAGACTGACAAAGAAACAACAGTTCTAAAACCCGATGCATCCTTGAATAAAGTGGATACACCCAGTGTTGTCTCAAAACACAAAAAAAATCTTTAACTTTTATCTTCAGCTCGCTCTTTGAGAACCGTTCATCAGCTTTGTCTGTTTCTCCATCCGAGTTACCTAACATAGGTTGGAGGTGTCTTGTTCTTATTTTCTCTTTAAGTGTTTGTTATTAAAATAAGGCTATTTCAGTGATCGAATCATAAGCCGATGGGAATATTGACCTTAGAATACGTTCTAATACCAATTTCATACGGCCTCAATGTCCCTGTAATTGGTCAAATTTCAAAACTTTCTCAGCAGCTTACAGCTCCCCGAACCCCAGCTGTATGGGCTCACCAGAATCATAGCCTACATTAATGGGCCGATTTTAGGTGTTTGCCCGGGCCGTTTTGGGCTCCCAATCCACTCCTGGCCCACGGTTATTTTCAATATTTGGCCAAACTCTATCTTTCGATTTCTCATGGCATCTTTGTGTGGTCTGTATCTTTTAACTTCTACCTCTTGTATACATATTGGAAGACCATCATAGGAAAAATGGGGGAGGGGCCAGATGTTACTTTCCTCCTCTCACAGACAGCAAAGACTACTATTAGTTGTGAAAGCTTTCCTGCTGTTGATTTTTTTAAAAAAAAGCGAAGAAAAATGGATTAGGCCCAACAAGACTCAAGTCTACGAACAGGCAGCAAGGTTTTGTGAACAAGTCGCCTTCATGTTTGGGTGCCTGTTATTGATCTTTGTAGATTGATTTATATTTGATTTGCTATCTGTCTCTTTCTTAAGAAGCATCCCACAAAGACTCCTTTGCCAATTCGTGGTGACTACCTAATAATTAAGTGAGAAATATTATGTGTGTATACTTACATATAGATGTGTGCCTGTGCAGTGAGCCTTTATATAAAAACATTTTATCTTCACTAGCTGTCTATGTTCTTTCTCATAACTAAAATAATGAAGAGTTCTAGTAGGAACTTTCACAAACATCATCTTCCCATTTCTTGTCCAGCTAGCATCAACAGGGCAACAAAACTAGTTGGAATATTTAGGGTGACAAGCTTACTCTTATTGATAACATTTTTTAAAGATATGATTTATAGTTATTATTATTTTATTACTTCATTTATTTATTGCACATAACATACATGTAAAGATCAATTTGAATCTCTCAAGTTTACAGCCTGGCCAATGGTTTTGCAGCCATCTTCAGCCGACTTTCTCTTTCAATAAAGCTTCCTCTCATTTGGGAGAAGTGTCATTACAAGAGGAAGCCACCAATAAAGTTTAGTAAGAAGAGAAATAGTAGTAATGCAGGGCTAAAGAATGGCTATTTGTTCAGTCATTGTGTCAGGCAAAATATTAACAAACATCATCTTTAGGGCAACCAGATTACATGCACTCTGGGTAGAACAAGTTGAATGCTAACAAAAATATGATTGAACATTATCAAAGGGAATTTCTCTTTAGCTTTTATTGGCCATGTTGTATTCACTCTGACTCCAAACAACTAAAGCACAGTAAAAACATTTTGCTAGATTGAATCTATCTTTTGCTACAACAATACTTTAAACATTTGCCATTGAAGGTCAACAACTCAATGGTGAATTATGGTCTTGTTCTGCTGGTGCCACGCTGGTATATTCTTGGTCTTACAGCAGCAACAGGAAAGCTTGAACATCTTTTATTGTTGTTGTTCACTGTGTATTCAACTGGCTACTGGTTTAACACAAGGGAACTTGTCAATATATTGGTGTAGCATATTTAGGTAGTAGCCACCTTTTGTTACATTGGCCTTGTTGCTGCTTGTTTGACAAAAACAGTAATGGGAAAAATCACCAGAATGTGAAATATCTGTTCCCTATACGGTTAATTGCTTTTCATTTCTATAATTACGATGGAGAAAAGCAACCACCACAAGTTCAAAAATGTTACTCTCTCTTTTTTAAAGTACGTATGATTTTTGGTTGAAAGTATCATCACAAACGTTTGGCATCCAACATCGACAATCTTTTTTCTTGTCATGGTTTATTTTAATAAAAACTCGATATGATCTCTCAAGAGCTTTTTGTGGCGAGATGTAAAACAACCAGACATGCATCTGAGTTGAGGGATTTGTCTTATTTGGAGCCATGTCTGAATGTCCCAAACTGCTATTGCCCCCCCTTTTTTCCCTTTCCCTAACATACATAGATAATATTGATGCCAACATTTGAAATAAGATTCTAGAATTTGCAGGTGATGCTGCTATGTGATGGGGTCAGAGAATAATAACCATATAGAGAATTTACAGTATGATTTAAATCGTTCAGTGGATTGGTCTGACAAATAAAAAACAAAATTAAATGTTTCCATGTATCTGGGCCTGGGATATATACATTACTGATAAAAAAATAACCTTTGTATGAATGTGGCATCATTAAAATAACAGTTAACTGTTTCAGTGTGGCAGGCCCTGCATTGTGATTTGCCGAACTTCTTGTAAAGCAGCCACTTTGATTCATTGATATCAATTTTTTTATTACATAACTTGACCCATACCAGCATTGAAACAGTTAAACAAGATATGGGACATTGATAATACTTGGAAAGGGTTGCCTGCAACCTGAAAATATATGTACATGAAGACAGTGTCTCCATCATTCGTTTTAATTAAGCAGGGGCTGCACACATCACTTGAAGTTATGAAGATTTTGCCTGTTTTATTACATGTCATGTAAAACTACTGTGTTGATTATTTTTTAGAACTGTATATCTTCATTCTTCACTGCCACCCACTGCTACACACCTGAAAGGTGAAATGACAATGAAGATAGAAAAAAGAAAAGTTACATTAATTCTAATGATGTTTGTTTTTGTTTTTTTACTTGTTTATAGAATGCAAGAATAAGCTCAGGCAGCATCAATCAGAATGTACCAGGTGCTGCTTAGACAAACAAAACACACGCATCCAAAAGCTAGAGAGCATTGATGAGTCAATACCCACTAGACACAGTTTGGAAAACAACTCGACAAACAAAATACTCCATCAGCAGGATGGGTCTCAAGTATTAGAAACATCATTCTTTCTCTGCAACTGAAGTTTTCTGTTCATGCTAAAGAATGTTGGCAATGCTGCTTAACACCATCAGCTGGTCCAGATTTTCCATCTAACTGTAGGTGTTCCAGTGGAAAGGTTACTGAAGACTGGGGGGTTGTGCGACTTCTTTAATCTTGAAATGTAAGATTGCAATTGCTATTATTTTTGTTTGCCGGTAGAAATTGAATGCATCTCTCTTTGAATCATCACAATGGCCTGAACCATCTCAGCTAAATGAAGTTTAGGTGTTCCTAAACTGGCGTACACCACGTGTGGCCACTTTATAAAGGAAAAGGTAATGGATTATGGGCAGGGATTGCACAGATTGATTGGGGATGTCTGGTTTCCACCCTCACTCAGTTCCAGAGAAGATGACTGTAGCATTACATGCTGTACATGCAGTATCATGTTTGCGTTTCTATCATCGGTATGCAGGTTTTCATTATCCAGAATATAAACAAGTTTGAAAAAAATTTGCATAAAACCACTGCAGGTTCGGAAAGGAAATGCTGGTTGCCAATGCACTTTCACTTGTGTAAGATCCAGAAAAAAATGCATTGGCTAACTTATGGATCTTTTAAAATTTCAACCAAGGATTGCAGTTATATGTTTGATTTAGATTTGGGATCTAGCAGGTTCTTAAAATCATTGACTTGATTTTTGCTTGCTTAGGTCAATCTAAACTTTTACACTATAATTTAAAAAAAATATTTTACATTCACTCACCGTTTGTTCAAAAACTAATGATCTCATTGATTACCCAACATCCGTTGTGCTTCAGCATCAATTAGTTGTAAATAAACTCGCAGTTCTTGTCCATGAAGTACATTGTAAAATTGGAACAGCTTATGCGCATTAAGGTGGAAACAGCTGAACACAGCCACAAAGATGTATATCTGTATTTCCAGTATCTCAAGATACTGCAGACAGCCACTAACGCTAATGCTGGGATTTGAAGCTAGATTCCTGTTTCAAATCCCAGCATCAGCGTTAGTGGCTGTCTACAGTATCTTGAGATTCTGGAAACACAGCTATACAGCACATCATTTATACTTGTGACAAAAAGTACTAACTCAGTTACAGATACTGCAGTGAGTTCTGTAGCAAAACATCTTAATTTCTCTTTGATAGTTTTCCTTTTCGCTTCTGTATTCTTTGTTAAATTATCATTTTCTAATGTGTTGCTAATAAATTTCACTAAAAGGAAGATGCTGAGAATAACAGTTTGTACCTATTTAAACTTCTTGTGATTAAAACAAGACAAACTCTGATGTGCTAAAGCTGAAACATAATCAATTTGTATCAGTGTATGTATTTATTGGGTGCTTATTTCAATGACTATTTCACTTTTGTTCTTGAAAACCTGCCGATCAGTACTCGGCTCCTGAACAGCATGAAATATTGTAAAATGTCAGTTGTGAGTATTTCTAGTTGTTTTTTATTGAATATTGTGTCCGTTTCTCTCCATAGTAGATGAGTAGTTTAGCATAACTGAAAAGATGCATTTTTATAATGCTATTTATAATATTACTCATTAAACAATTTTACTTACAAAAAATGATTTAGTTTTAAGAATTCCACTTGTTATGAAATACTATGGATTTTACTCTAATGAAAAATTAGACTTTTGTGTGGTGTAGATATACTGGGAACGTTCAAAAGAAGCGTGGCTGAGATAGCACCGCTGTAATGGTGTTTGGCTAGGTCTTGTCCGACTGGCCGCCTCTAGTAGCTTGCATGTGCATGCATACATGTGTCATGACTGAATGTGAACCTTTCACCACCAGCTGAAATGATTGCTCCTTTCACTGGACGACCTACAATTGAATTGAAGTTTCTTTCATAGCAGTGTTTTAATATTAATCACATACGACGTCTCAAAACTAGTAATGGTATAGTTTTTATATTTGAAGTGTGGTGCATAAGTAAATAAATTCTGAGCAAACACTGTTCATTTATTAGCACAAATTTACCCAAAATTACCACAATCTTTTCCGTGAAATAAGATTTGAAAATGTTGTTGACCAGGTGTAGAACTTTCACAGTCACAACGCAGAAGGCACGAGAGAGTTTCCTGAAGCCAGATGTCATATAACAGAGAAAACCCTGGGCATCTTTCTGGATGTCAGAAGCCCTAAAATAAGAATGAGTAGTTCAGAATTTTTTTTCTTTTTCCAATCATTTAAAGAGTTGAGTCGTTTAGCATTTAATAAGCACCATTTCCTTGCTAAATTATGATATTAGGATAATTAATTTTCTTCTCTTAAACCAACAGCAGTTTCTAAGGGTGACTCATTATCTCTTGGGAGTAGCATGAGAGTAATACTCCAAACCAACAGCAGGCAACAACAACAACTCTCAAGCAAATAGATTGAAATTAATTTCTCTGTAATCGCAGGGTTTTCCATAGTGTGAACTTCTCGACTCCGTCAAGCGAAGTAATACTGTCTACAAGTGGTAATCTTAGTTACCTAATAAACAGTGCTTATGTGAGTTCTAAACAGACAGGAAAATTAACTAATTAGTTTTACTTAATTGCAAAAATAAAAATAGAAGCTAACTTGTAGGCGACAAGCAATTTCCATAAATCTGACCTTAAACTGAAGCTTTCATTTTTGGGTTATGGATTTTGGCTGAATATTATAAGGAATGGTTGTAGCATTAACCCCAAGATGATGGCACATGGTAACTAGGGGCTCCTCACAGGACACCAGTGGCATATTATGGTAAGGCTGTGTATCTGGAAAAAATTTACAGGACTTTTCAGTAAGGGTTAAACTAGAGTTTCAGCAGAACAGAGCTAATACAGATTAGTTTTAGGGGGGGTAGTTACCAGATGTGTCCTTGGCTACTTAAAACTTTGAACCACATATCAGAGACAGTAGATTATCCTACTCCCCCCTCTCTTTCTCTCTCTCTCCCTCTAGTTGATGCTGATGGAATCAGATAGACAAGAGATTTCAAGAAAACTGCTTTTTCTTTCTTTTTTCCATTGTCAAAGTATACATTTTAAATGCAATTTAATCATCCCAAATGATTGAGCACATTCCTTAAAAGGAACACAAAAACACCTTTCTGACTAGGGTTTGATGGAGGACTTTCTTATTGTTCGTATCCTAGCTCGCTCACCGTTTCCCAGTGTTGCTGGTATCCAACCTGCGTGTCTTTTTTTTTTTCGTTTGTTTTTTGTCTTCTTTCTTTTATGATGCAAAAAGCTACTTTCCGTGTAACCTGCCACCATTTGTGATAATACTCCATTTTGCCAAGACTGGAAGAGACTGTTGAAGTGATGCGTTCCATTATTATGACATCTGAGCCATAAATGGAATATGTTGTAGTATTCATAAAAAAATTTTTAAATTCACTTTTTCTCCATCTTTAATGAGGAATATAATATTTTAATAATAAAATTGAAGTATTGTATTTATTCCTAAAACTGTCGGGGAGAATAACTTACTAGTTTGATTTTGTCCAAAAAAACACAAAAAAAGTGGGGGGGCTGCTCATTTTACTCTATTAAGAGGAAAACTTGATTTGTAAAATTGTTGTTGTTGTTGTTTTATATCCCCTGTATGATACCTGCACTCGCTGCCATGGTGATCAGCTTGTGCTTCTGATACATTCATCTTTAGCTGATTATCCCTAGGCCCAGCCATGATTTCTGTTCATTGGAGAAAATATAGTAAATAATCAAATTCTGACTTCAGATTAAGTTGATATGCTTAACTTTAAACTAAACAGCGCATCATACCGTCTAAGCGGCATATCTCATTAGTTGATCAAGACAACCAAATTGTACTAAAACCAAGAGTTTCTGTCCTTTGTTTGCACTCACTGTCGGTGTTGACCTGTGATGGATAGTTTTAACACCATCCCCTCTCTGTGGGGACTACCATTGGGAAAGTAGGTTTGCCCAGCCAGCACTGAAAGTTTTAATCCTTTATTTCTGATCATTAAAGTCAACACTACTCTCACACATCCTTACTTACCTTTTTCTCATTATTAAATGCATACATTAAAGGATAATCTGACAGCAATGGAGCCTTCTGAACTTATGTGACTGCTCTATAGCCCACTGCAATCTGCATATATGGCAACAGCTTTATCTGATTCTTCCTTAGAAGTGCTGTAAAACCTTTGATTAGAGGAAACAGGCTAATATTATTTAAAGGGAGTTTGGAAAGGACCCTACTACAGGTAGTTTGTTTTACATTGGGAGGTTAATCGTTGAACTGATTGATGCCACAATTAAGCTTCTGACGCTTTTGTAAACAATAGTGAAAGCTGTTCACACTGATTTCTGATCAGAAAATCTGCCTCATTGATTAGCTGCAGTTTTGGAAAGTCAGTTTAAGGTATTAAGCCCACTTTGCTGTAATTTTCTTTTAGTTCTTGAACCATTTCTGCTTGCTATGGGATTGTAAAGCATTAAGTAAAATACAGTGAACTTTTCTTACAGACTATTCACTAGTTATGGTGGCCTTTAGTGAGCTGTTTGACAAAGCGCACCTTTTCATCGAGCAAGACTTTCCCCCATTATGACCTTTCTGATGATACCAAACTGTATGGTGGAATGGCATTGCAAGTCTTATTCTTGTTATGTTAGAACCCCATAGTTCATATAATATATATTTCATTTTCCTCGTTATTTTAGTAGTTTTTATTTGCATTCATCAATAAATTTTCCATACATTTTAAAAGTGTGCTTTTCTGCATGATACCCTACGTTATAATTTACCTAGCTTAACCCTTAATCCAGCTCTGAGGAAACAAAAAAAACTACAAATTTAGGAGTCATAAGCGGTTTTTCTTTTCTTTTTTTTTACTTTTTAAGGATCAAAAGGGCATATAAATTACGAAGTGCTGGATGCAAAAGAATCTTAGTAATATAGAATCAGACTGTAAATAGTAGCAGTGATGGATGTGATGACTATTTCTGAGTCTTTCTGTGCAGAAAGATTCCTATCGTGCATAAGCATTTTCTGTAACGGCGTGTTTCACGTGCAGATTCTGTAGAATAACAGTAAGAGGATGGCTAAGGGCTTTTTAACAAAACATTTCAGTATCCATGACCAAGATTTGGATTTCATTAG